>LGRX02026102.1:0-36578 GCA_001247695.2 Cymbomonas tetramitiformis | reverse complement strand
CTTCCACGTACCGTCCCGGCAGTGGGCACCTTCGACGCCCGGGGACCCATCGTCTCTGCTACAGTGGAAGCGCAACGGGGGTGGGTATTCGATCAACTACTACGCCATACTGGCGGAGGAGGCGTACGAAGCGATCGCCAAGGCGGGTAAACAGACGGTGCGAGTACTGCCAGGGGTAGACGACGCTGGCCGACACATCTCCACCACGATCACGGTTGAGGTGGGGAGGTGGAGCGCCCAAGGGGCGGGCACCAAACAACGTCAAGCCCCACGAGCAGCACGCGGCAGGGAGGCGCGTGGGGGAAGAATCGACCAGATAGCCGAGGTGGTGGCCTCCCAGTTCATCAATAAAGTGGGATCAAAAGCCGACGAGGTCTTCCAGCAGGCCGTAGCCACCAGCAAGCAGCCCACCCCCGAGACTAAGAAGCTGCTCAAAAACATCAACAAGCAGCTGGAAAGGTTCAACGAGTCCAAGCCCGTCACACTGGACGAACTCCGAGACCTGCACAGAGAACAGGAGCGCAACGCTGGGGGGCGCCATACAGAAATCACTCAAGAGGTAAGAGGCTTCCATAAAACATACCAGGAAACCGGTGGTGCCATGGTGAACACCCTCAGGGCACTCACCGATCGCCTGACAGGAGAAGGAAAACAACAGGCACCTGATCATCCGCTTCACTTCACGAAAAAATCACCACAGACTGCAGAGGAGGACGATCAGTACCGGGGCATCCCCTACACTGGCAAGAAACCCGACCCCAAGAGGAGCCAGCCCCCGCCAAAGAGACCAGCAACCAACACGGGGGGCCGGGCGATCGACGCCGAGCCACCGGCGAAGCGGAGGGCACAAGGGGGTGCACAGGCGACAGCACAAGAGGGGGCACAACCTGAGAGCCCCCGATCAGCCCCGCCACTCACTAGAAAGGTGAGTAATCATACAACCCCCTGCCCTGCTGACCAACTCACATCACAACCCACCACACCCTGCCAGTGGAATCACCCCCCCACTGCACTAACAAATAACATCTGTGCTGCAGAGGACCAAGGAAGCAGCAGGCCTGCAAGACAGGGTGGCATAACAGAGCCAGCTGCAGGGTCTCATAGCAAGAGAAGGGATATTGAAAGCAGACCTGGTAAAGTTAGCCTGAACTTACAACTCAAAGTAATATTTATGTTGTCTCTGCCTGCCATTGCAACTGCCACTGACAAATGCTGTGAATACATGCACCCAGCAAGCACTTCCCACACTGACCACGCCGGGGGACCGAGCATTAACCACACACCGTTCGAAAGGAAAATGTCAATTCACCATAATAACTTACTACAAACTAACCGAAAACTAATAGCAACACCCCGGCAGACAAAGAGTCCCCATGCCCATGAATGTGCTACTATGCCTACCTCCGAGCACAGGCGAAATGGCCACACCATATTCAGCGAGAATGGCCACACCATATACAGTTATAACTTCCCCAATGATAACCACGAAGATACAAAAATTAACATGAGCTTAAACCACTTTTCACACCACATAACCGGCAACCCCAGCAATAGTGGTATGAACCCTACAGTAACCCTAAGAGGGACGGCCACAAATGGCCACACAACACCCAATGGGTGGGAAGGGTTGACGAAAAACTTTGTAGGATGGCTCAGCAGAGCAAGGGAAAGCGATGTGCGAAATGCCAGGACCGACCGCCAACCTTCGACCACAAGCGAATTCCTAAAACTGCTCTACGTAAAAATGATAAATTTCGCAGAACATTCCGAAACCCCCCGAAATTTTGGCACACCAAAGGGACGACATATACCAGGGGGGGGCCACCAAGAAATAGATGTCAAGGGCGTTACAACAGGGGCTTTAGGGCAGTGTAACGCTGTAACGGTTAACTCGACGGCAACACAAGCGCAGTGGGCGCAACAAAAACGGGTGAAGGGGGGTAGAAACAAGCACCCCGACCAGAAACTATGCCAAACAAGCAGGGACAAGCTACATAAGCCCCCGCCCTGCAAACCAAAGGGCCCCCACCACAATATAAGCACCAACCCTACTGAAACCCTACCAAATAATGGTACAACCGACTCCACACAGGCCAGCGGAATGATAGGAACGCCGAAAAACTTTGGGAATATGCTAAGAAGAGTGGGAGGCAGCCACACACAAAAAATGAGAGCAAACTGCCGACATTCGACCACAAGCGAATTCCCGAAATTGCTCTACGTAAAAACAACCTTTTTGGAAAACACGCCCAAACGCCCAAAAATTTTTACACAACCACGAAAATACACACAAAAAACGGGGCCCACCCTGGGAAAAGTGCTAGGGGTGTTACAGAAAGGGATTTAGGGCAATGTAACGCTGTAACCATAAACTCACGAATGCGAGCAGCACCACACAACCGGAGAGCAACACGACATGGAGCAGAACCACACTACCCAAGGGGGCACGACACGAAGCTACCAGGCCACTATGGAACGCTGCATTTGCCATAACCCCGATACTCGCTATACTGGTGATTACACTAACAACAAGTAGGAAAATTGGTCGCATGTGGGGAACACACAACACGAACAACAATGACATAACGCGCAGCCGCAGAACACGAAGAAAACGGGCCACAGCGAGGAATGCAGCGGCACGGTGGACACGACCACCCCATGGCTACAAATTACTCAAGATAATTTACCGTAACGGTAAACCCTTCCTAGTTAGAACAAGGAGACCGGAACACGCAGTAACCGCGATAAAAGAAGGCACCCCAACAAGAGGCAGACCACTAATGCGGGAGATTGAGCAAAGGATGAGGCGGCACACCCGATGCTGGAAAACAAACATGACGGGTGGGGGGAGTCAGAACCACACGGAATTGTACCCGTACAACACCACTACGAAGGGACTGTTCGAAAAGAAAGGCCGACTGAACATGTTCCAAATGCAACATGCCCACTCACTGTATGAAGATGACCCATTGCCCCCCCTGGTAATAGCCACAATGAGAGAAACACTGAAACCGGGTAACAACAGAGAACCGCACACAACGAAGGCACTGCAGCTACTCGGGAACTCCCGGGGCTTCTGCATACCGGTTTGCGATGGCAAACACTGGAGGGCAGTGCTGGCCGGACCAGACAAAGGAAATGACAAACTGAAGTTCTGGATATATGACTCCTCGAATGGGAGAACCAATGCAACGTCACGCAACACCAAAAGGCTAACAGCGGAAATAACCAACTGGACGGAGCACCTGGCCGAGACACTCAACAAACAAGTAACAGTGGAATTGATGAATGTGGGCAACCAAAGCGCGCAGGACCAATACAGCTGCGGGGTATGGGTACTGATGGCCGCAGAAGCTTGGATGCACTACCAAAAAACATGCCCAGGGGGGCATTGGCCCACCCACTTCAACGAGGCAGTCAGCAAATGGGGGGCCACCGACAGAACGGCGATAACCGCCTATAGAAAGTCCATACAGCTGCCAGTAAAAGAGATGATAACCACTGCCGAGGGGCAAAGCCGGACGCGGGTGGAAAGCCGGCAAGCGGCAGAGACCCAGAGGCCTGCGGATGGCCTGAACACAAACCTAGAGGCCGGAAAACAGGCACCACAAACCCAGGAAAGGGGACGCAAAACTACTACGAAGCAACCAGGCCTATGGGAATGGCTACATAGATTAGCCCCCACAACACCCCCAGGTAATGACGGGCAGACACCTGAGGAGCAGCAAGCACAGGAAACCCACCTAAACGAAGAATGGGAGCAAACACAGGACGAACCAACAGCACGATGGGAAAGATTCGTGGACACACGTCTGGAAACACCAGAGGCGTGCCAGGACTCCCGAGAATACCAACCCCCTCTCACAGAGCCAACAAAGACTGACATAGGAAAGGACCGTCTACACATGCTCACATGGAATGTGGCGGGACAAAGTGATGCCTGCCTTGACCTTGCCGAGGTCATTAACACAAGAAGCCAAACCCAACAGGGTCTACAAGTAATTGTACTCACGGAAGTAAAACACGCACATGACAGTGTAATGAGAAGATTCAGAGACATGCAATACACTGCAATAGGCACCAAAACTGAGGTGCAGAAAGCAGAAGGCACGGCTGAACAGGCAATGAAAGGAGGAGTGGCAATACTCCTCGGCAACCCCTACAGCCACGCACACAACCACCATGTAGTCCCTGCGAGACACCTCGAGGGATACCTCCTACATGTAGTGCTGCACCTACCGGGAAAGGTGATGTACCATGTGCTAGGCATTTACAACCCACCAGGGGCAGAGGAGTGCAAAACCAGGGACAAAATACTCAAGTACACAACCAACCTGCTCAGGAAAACTGCGGGAAAGGAGAACGAACATGTGGTCATAGGAGGAGACCTCAATGCGAGCAACACCAGCGCAGGTAGAGGAATGACAAAAACTGACAAGCAATGGGCGAAACTTGCGGAGGAGCTAGACCTCCACAATGTAGGCCCGCCAGTCGATACCACACTTAACTGGGCGAAACACAGGAACATTGACAGATGGCTTGCACCGAGGAACAAGCAGGCACAATACGAGATGGGGGACACCACACACCTCACCCGGCACCATACGAGTGACCACGAGATGGTGAGCCTAGCAACCCTCCAGTTGGACAGCATAGGCACCCACGAACCATATGTGGACCGCGACCCCCAACCAGGGCATGTAAAGCTGAACACGCCCCTGAACAAAACACACAGGGAAACACTCCAAGGCGTCCTCCTCAGGACACACGACTATTCCAGAACCGCTGAACTGAAACGCATAACAGAGATGGCCACACAGTGCAGGGAAGAGGACAACAGGCAAGTGGCACACGCCACCATAGACAGAGCAGGGGAAACAGTACTAAACATACTCACCGAGGCGAATAAATATGCGCTACAGGACGACGAACTGCCAACTACTACAATTGGAGGCACCTCCAACCGAGTGGGAAAAGACCTGCTGATGAGCAAAAAGAACAGAAAGGAAAGGGACGCCGCAATACTCAAGATGCGGGGGCACAAGCAAACCAAACGACACCTACGAAACCCGCACACGGAACACTCAACCCTCAGAAGCCTGAAAGAGGGAGAAATGAAAGGCCCAACGGACTGGGACAATGCAGATGCAAAAGAGTGGGTGTCGTGGCTTACTGAGGAGGCCAAAAAAGAAAGGTCGGCAGCGCACAAGGTAGTAAAGCAGCACTGGAAACAGGCCAAGCAAAGACACAACAACAAAACAGTAAAGGAATACTGGAACAACCAAAAAAGATACCACAAAAGGATATATACCAAGGCACAAGAAACAGGCCATGCCCCCACGGCGAACATACAGGCTCTACAGGACAGAGAGGGCAACCTGGCTGTAGGCCACGGGAACATCGCTAACGCACTAGCAGACCACATGGCTCACTCGGCACCATACAGGATGGAGCACCGAAGTCCACCCGACTCGAAACCTCCACCATGGGAAGACCCAGCTCACAGCGAGCACCTCATAAAGATGCCAAGACCAGACCCCAGTGGGCTGGACCTCACAATAAGTCGACAGGGCTACACCAAAGCGGTACACACCCTAAACAACAACAAGGCACCAGGCCCCACCAGGACCCCGAACGAAATTCTTAAGTACATGCCAGAGGACTTCCATGATGCACTACACGCACTCATGCTGGAAATGTGGAACAGCAAGCATGTCCCTCTCACCTGGAAAAAAGGGACATTCTGCTTCCACCACAAGAAAGGGGATGTCACCTTGCAGCAAAATTACCGACCCATAGCCCTGCTTGAAGGGGTATTCAAACTATACACCTCGCAGATAGCAAACATGCTCTCCACGTTCTGCGAAACGCAGGGAATACTAGCCCAGGCGCAGGAAGGCTCAAGGGAAAAAAGGAACACACTTCGACAACTCACCAGGGTAACCAATGCGATTGAGGATGCAAATGTCTCAGGAAGAGAACTGCATGGCCTGTATGTAGACTTCGAAAACGCGTACGGCTCAGTGGACCACAACAAATTACTCCATACGATGCAATACCTTGGAATACCCGACGAACTCACACAGGTGGTGCGGGATGTCCTGGGTACACATAGCCACGACACAATGTCCATGAACACCCGAGTAGGAGGGGAAACCTCACACAAAACTGTACAGGTGCAAAGAGGACTCCTCCAGGGAGACAGCATGAGCCCCCTCCTTTTCGTAATATACCAGGAACCGCTGCTAAGATGGCTAGAGGTGGGAGAGCACGGGTACCAACACAAGTATGCAGCAGAACAAGAAAGGCTGGGCCCCCTCAGGACGACTGCAGGGGCGTTCGTCGACGACCTACTCATACTGTGCCCTACGATTCACCACATGAGAGCTCAGCTACACAAACTGCAGGCATTCTCACAGTGGAGCGAACTCCGAATTACCCTCACCAAGTCAGCCATAACCGGCATAAAAAATGGGGTCTCCATACCTGAACAACTCCACAAAGACCTCAAAATGCTAGGACTGGACGGCAAGCTAAGCCACTTCAAAGTACTCAAGCCAGACGACACGTACAAATACCTGGGAGTACTACTTGCATTCACAGGCAGGTGGGACAAGGAAAAAGAGGCCGCTAAGGAAGAGATGAACCACAGAATACAAGCTCTACTGCGCTCCCCTCTGACACCTGACCAAAAGGAATACTCCCTTCACTCCGCAATACTGGGGAAATTCAGATATGGATTGCACCTAGGGCTGTACACAGCGGGCGAAATAGACGAATTCAACAAAATAATAGGGGGGGCCACAAAAAATATACAAGGCCTGCCCCGCAACGGAACGCCAAACATTTTCACCACACAGGAAAAGGAAAAGTACGGCTTGGGAATGGTGCCACTCCAGGCAGTCTACGCCCAGTCGATTTGGAGCGGACTACTGGAGGCCATGCACAGCGAAGAAGACAAGGGGACGGTAAGGGGCCCGGCTTGGAGGCAAATAAACCTAAAGTCGAGACTCAGAATGTCCCATGTCAGCAGGTCCACTAGAGGACTGGTAGAATACCACAGCACCACACGCAGGAACTGTACAGACCTCGACAAACTCTGGGGGGGGCACCAGACAAAACACAACACACTGAGAAAACTCAATGCCCTACTCAGATACAACATTACGCCCCAGGGGACGGAAGGAATGCTCAGACAACTCCAGACCCCAATACCAAAGATAATGGAACAGCTAAAAGGGGCGACCAGAAGGAAGTCCGATAAAGAAATGGAGGGAACAACAAGAAAAACGAAAGCAGGCAAAATAATTGATGGGGATATACCGATGCCACCAGACTGGCAGGCGAAGTGCACAGACCAAACTGCCAGGCTCACAATACCCAAGGACACGCCAACGGCGATAAACTTCACAACGTGCCTAAAACTTTTTGCACATTTCCCGGACCTCGCACTCCTCACTACCCGAGATGGCCAACATGTGATTAGCCAGGTGAACGTCAGGGAGCAATGCACAGATGCAACCCTCAACACAGACCGCAGTGCCATAGCAAAAGGCCTGGCACACTTATACCCATACCTATGCGAAGCCCAACCGAGGGATATAGCGAAGCCGGGGGACTTTTACGACGATCTCACAAACAGACAGCTGAAGCAACAATACAGGAGCATGCCCAGGGAAGGGCCGCTAGACTCCCACGCAGTGCGAACTAACCTCCCACTCCTCAACTCGGAACAGCTGAGGGCAAAAATGACCGAATGGGAAGCAAGGCAGGTCCCCAGGGAAGAGATTCACAGGCAACTCTCCCTGCACCCGCTCACAAGGATTAACGAAACGGAGAATACCGGCCCAGTACAGGAGGGGGAAGAGGAAGAACTTCAGCCCCTCCACACACGCTCACAAACTAAATGGATAGATGAAATAGACCCCATGGCCGAAAAACTTGAGACAGGCCTCGAGAAAGGCCGGATGATAGACAAGCCGAAAGAGATTGTGGCAATAAGGACCCTACTCGTTGACCCAACAGACCCACTCTCCCTGATGACACAGTACAGAACTCAGTGGAGACACTCAGAGGGGGATGACTCCTACTCGTGGAGTACAAGAGAAACCATAACGGACTACCTGAAACTAGCCAAACGAAGGGGCCAAAGCGCGACCACCTTCCTAACCCTGAAAAGAAGACTGCGAGCAAGGGGCTCCCAGGTGACCCACCCCACAGGCCTCAGAGAAATACTGTCCGGAAGGCCGCACCTGGGACAGGCCTGGCCCACACTACATGCAGAGAACCTAATACTGGACCCGACAGAAACCAACCCAGAACAAGACATTGTGGACAACAGCGGGCACCACTGCCAGATACGGCTAGAGGGGGAACTCGCCCACAGCTACCACAGGAATGGGAAATACATAGGCACCCTCACGAAAGAAAAGCTTCTCAGACTACACGAAAGGTACACCCAGGCAGTGGGTACCACGGACCACCAAACCCCACACCAGCGCACACTACGCACTGAAATGTGGGAGGACCATAAAATACATGTCTCCACGTTTGAAGAGGAAATAGGGCACCTCCTCATAAGATACTCAAGCAAAGAGGAAAAGGAGGAACGAAAAAAGAACCTGCAAAACCATTGGACATTCCCTGCCCAGATGCAAAGGGCACTACAACAAGCATTCGGAATTACCACCGAACTATTCGCCTCGCCCCTCAATGTCCACCACAACACCACAACGTACTACGCCAAGTATGACAGAGACAAGGTGTTCGGGGCCAGAGGCTCGGCCTGGACTACCAACTGGATGAAACTGGGAGCCTACCAGTTCAACCCAGAATACACGCCACAGGACCTCAAAAAGGCACTGGACTTTGCCATAGCGGCCACCACCACACAAGAACCGGTGTTCGGGGTCGGAGTGTACCCGACATATGAGAAAACCCCGTACAGAAAGCTGTACAATGCACATGCAGGGCACCTAATACACGAACTATTGGAAATACCACAAGGCAAGTTCACATTTCTACCCCCTGACCACTGGATGGGTGCCACCCACCAACAAGCGAAACAATGCAACTGGAACCTCAGGGTGCTGATAGTGGCCAACAAACAGGGATGGCAAGCACACTGCGGGGACCCAGACGCTGCTGCAGACTGTATAAGGAGGGCACTCACAACCTGCCCGCAAAGCAAGGTCCGCACCACCTCAGTTGTCAAGCAGCCGATGAGGGAGGCAAACCTACACGATGTGAATGAACCAAACCGGGAAGGACGCACCCCCAACGTTGACTGTATGGTGGACACAAGACCATGGCAGCGATACGAACTCCCGGAAGTCAAGACAAAGAACATGACGGACGCGATGGGGAAAATGTGCAGCACAGGGCCACACTTGCGGAACGACCTATGCCCCCAGTGCTGCAACGTACAAGCAGAAGTGGAAACCTGGTGGGAGGACAGCCACCTCCACGTGGAAGAAGGACCAGCCAAATGGGAACTCCTCCCCGGAAGCAGGGGAGGTAAATGGAACATACACCCCCCCACAATACAACAGGTGGTGGAAGCGAACACTTTACACACCAGGCTTACAAGACAAAATGACGCCCAAATGATATGGGACAAAGTAGCGAGGTCAAAAGTTGTCAGATACCCCACCGACTTCTGGCCCGAACACGAACCGGGAGCCCAAGGAAGGAGATGGGAATTGACAAGAGACCAAACAGAGGACCCCAGGAACCGAGCCCCGAGAGACGCACCAACCCAATTGATGTACCCCTCCCCTCAAAGGGCACACAAAGCAACCTCGTACCTTTACACGGACGGGAGCAAAAGAGAGATAGAAACAGAAGAAGGAGGCAAAGAATGGGC
Organism: Cymbomonas tetramitiformis; assembly: GCA_001247695.2. NCBI lineage: Eukaryota > Viridiplantae > Chlorophyta > Pyramimonadophyceae > Pyramimonadales > Pyramimonadaceae > Cymbomonas > Cymbomonas tetramitiformis. The sequence goes on along the minus strand of LGRX02026102.1, from coordinate 26,713 downwards.
CTCAGGAGCCGCTGTATGGGACCCCAGGTCTGGGGAAGGGGAAGCCCACATGATTCGATGGGAAGGCGAAGACCAAGAGGTGAACAGAGCCGAACTTCTCGCCATACAAAAAGCAGTGACCCTCCCGCCACCACCGAGTGGCAACGCACTCACCATTTGCACGGACAGTGCCAACTCCATTAGACAACTGGAGAGCATGAGAACGAAACCCCACAACATGGAGCACCACCAGCAAAGGGACCTCCTGTATGCCATACTGGTCAACATTGAGGCATTAGTAGCGGCAGGGCACACTGTCTCGCTGCTAAAAGTCAAGGCACACACGGGAATTGTGGGGAATGAAAAAGCCGACGAGGCAGCCAAACAAGCCTGTACTACGGGAACCCTCACGGAAGCGTTGGATAATAACGAGACAATAAACGTCAAACCCATGATACCAGACGAGGACTCGGGCAGCAGAGAGCTAAAAGGAAAACTCGCGGTACAAAAACACGTAACCACACTACTCCGTAAAAGGCAAGCCCGAGGGAGTAGCAGACTCTCAGCAAAAATGACCGACCTCCAGGGAGAACCCTCAACCTGGACCCACCAACCGAAAACTGAGCGCAGCTTCAGATGGGAAGCGCACCATGACCAAGCGCAACAAACTGAAGAGGAACAAACGACAATACGGGACCTAGTGCCCAACCAGCAGCAGCAGGCCAACCAGACCCGAGACGAAGAAGACAGGCAGATAAAAGCCATGATGGAACAAACGGAGGAAGAGGAGATGCTCCTCATGCGAGAGGTGCAGGAGCACCAAGAGCACCAAGAAACAGAGGGCCGCAGGGACCCCACCCGAGGAAACGAACCCGAACCCACAGAGGTACCACCCTCAGAAGAGGAGGAGATATTTAAAGAACTCAACGAGCTCGCGGAGGGACTAGAAGTGACCCAAGAGGAGCACAATGACGAGGGAATTTTCGACATACTAAATGAACTCATTGAGCAGCGGGAAAAGCCACAAGAGAAGACGAATGAAAGACAAGCTCACCATGACCGTGTCACAGAGGAGTCCAGAGTCCACACAATGATGGAGGACCCGATGCCCAGAACAAGATGGAAACAGCGAAAACACGATATAACACACAGCAGAACAGAAAAAAGGAATGCCCCCTCGGTACAAGAGGGCGGGACCACCGACAGCTGGCTAAACGAAACAATGAAGCACCTCAAAGGAGACACGCCACTACACAAAGTGGCGAACGGCTTCTGGAAACGAGCCACATTCGCGGCACGAAAAACAATACTCAAATGCAGACTGAGAATACTGCCAGCACAAGACTATGAGACAGCGAAAAACTCAGCCGAAGGGGGTGGGAAGTGCACCCTGGAGGGATGTGGACACAAAGGGGTGGACTACGCAAAGGGCTTCCTCATGAGGGTAGGGCACGCCCTAGGCGGATGCAACAACCCACAAATGCGAGGGATGTTCTCGGACAGGGCAGATGCCCACGCAGATGAGCTAAAACACATACTTGACCACCATAGGAAGGGGGGATGCAAAGTACTCGCCTACACCGGAAAGAAGAGGGACCCAGGGGTTAAGCCAAGGGTACTCCCAAATTACATACTCACCAGAGGACAATGCAGACACGACGGGAAGGACAACCCAGGCAGAAACGATGGGCCCGACACAATACCAAGTTTCGTAGACATAGTCATGATAGAGGGCCTAGAGGACCTGGAGGAGGGATGGGAATGCACGCAACAGGAAGCACCAGCAAGGGTAAAAAACCTACACCTCATTGAGGTGGCCCACACCGATGACGAAAAGTGGGGACCCAAACTCCTGGAAAAATACATGAAATACGGACCGCTGCTACAACTACTACGCAGACACGGATTTCGTGCCAAACTTCATGTGTTTGCAGTGGGCAGAACAGGCACGGTGTACAAACACAACCAAGACATACTCGAGCAACTTGGACTCAACAGAAAAGAGGCCACACAAGCGCTACAGAGAATACATGACCTAACGGTAAACTATGCACACAGCACCTACCAGCTATACAGAAGACTCAGACAGGAAAAGCAAGAGAAGGAGAAAGATGAGAACCACCCAGTATAAATTGTCCCATTAAGGCCGCCACCAGTGGCGGTCCGGCCCAGAGTAGGGCCGGGGAAATTAATTTACTCATACGCCCGACGGGCGTGGTTTTTTCTTTTTCTTTTTTCTTTTTCTTTTTCAAATGAACCACAGTTATTATTGCCTGCCCCAGAACCAATAGCAATCGTATTATTACTTGTGGCATTGTTGATGGATAGAGCATTGCGACCTATAGCGATGGAACGTTCACCCATGTGGTCGGCATTGGTAAATCCTTGAGTTTGCTCTCCGATACTAACTTTCCCAAATCCACCAGAGCCACTTTCAATTCTAAGATTATTCCCACTAAGTTTTTCTTGATTGACAATCATGGTACCTGTACCTGTATATGAAACATCGGCGACACCGGTCGTGCTACCTTGATCAGTGACCGATTGTAGATTCTGATTTGCCCCGGACGGCAGGTTTTGGAGCAAAGAACCGTCTCCACGATATTTACCTGTAGTCAATGTTAGATCACCGGTATTGAGTACAAGTGGATCGTCGTTTATCAATACCCCACTGCCGAGAGGCTCTATATTGATTGTTGTCTGCAAGCAGGTTACCTCGTTGATCGCCTGTTTCTCCTATCTTAACTCGTGTTTGTTCCACAGGATATAAGCTTTTAATCTCGAAAGAAGCATCGAGGTCGTCGAGGCCTGCTGAGAATCGTGATTTGGAAACCGGATTGTTCAGCACGAAGTCGTTGAATTTGATTGATGTGTGTACTTTTAGCGACCCATCTGTCAGCAAATTCATCTTTTCTCGTTCATTTAATGGGTCTTGAGTGTCTATGAATTTGATATCGTTTTGATAGCGTATATCTGACCCGATATGCATGGTCTCAAGCGGCGATTCAACGCTGCCTATAGTTTGACACACCACTGTATCGCACGTTAGTGTATCGGTTGGACCCGTACCATTTACAAATGGTTTACCGTTAATTTCTTTCACAATTAAATTGGAACCAAAAGCTGACATTATATATTATACTTTTTATATTTTATGCCGTATTCCGATAAGATGTTGAAATCACATACCAATTTCCTTCCTGTGTACTTGTTCTTTCGCCTGATGCAATTAGAGTGACGCTTGTAATACTACTTCCATTGGTTGCATTATTTTCCAACTTAATATCGCCGTTAGTTGTGTCTGAATATCCATTTATTCTGTCACCCTCAAACTTCTCAAGAGTCACTGATTGCCCCGTTGCGGCTGTTCCGTTATAAATTGTAAACATTTTACCTTTGATAGCAGGTGCACATTTCGGCAACCGAACAATTGAGGGAGTATCACCTAATATATTTTGATTCTGTACATCATCCTTTGTCAATTCTATATCTGTTCCATCTCTCTCTACTGTTCGGAATGTGGTGTTCGTGTATGTTAATGTTTTTGCATTCAATTCATTTCCGAAAGCTGACATTGTATATACTAATCTATGAAAAAAACAAAGGTACAGGTTGCAACAATCGACTATTTAATGGATGCTCCATCGGGAAATGGAACATTTCCATCTTTTGAGAAAGCTTTTCACCATGCCCTAGGGTATAACTTTTGTATCCCGCCAAAGGATGAACGTTGCTTATCCTGAATGGTGGATATGTGATGTCATTGATTGTTTTACACGGGAGTTGTTGCATCATAACCGGTCTAAAACCTGACATTTGAAACATCGTCGCGGTGTGAATTTGTTTGTCCACATTGGGACCTACGTCTTTGATCATATTATAACTGGTTAAGCCAGGTTGTTGTGCCATTTATATATACTATTACTCGCGTTTTAAAATACCGTTTCAATTACACGGTTTTGACCAGTACGAAGAACGGCAGTCGTTTCGCAAATGATCATGGTTTCGTTTGTTGTTAGTACCACCGTTTGTAGATCGTCTACTGGTGATGCAATAGAAGTCTGATAGTAGAAGGAACTGTTTAAACCCCGAGAATCCAATCCTGTCATGGATCTAACATTCATTTCTGAGGGAAGGTTCAAACGTACCATAGGAATGAACTGATTGTTGAGCCAATCGTCATAACTGTTAATCTTACAACCCGATAGCGTACCATAATCATCGGCCTTTCCAATCGTCAGGAGGTTAAAAGCCGCGAGTGGTTCAACCCTATAGTTGGGCACAAACAAGTTGTTGATATTGAACTGTAGAGCACCCAGACCACCTGCTGAAAACTGAAAGTATGATGGTAGGTAGGTTGTTCCACATGTATTTTCCAATTTAATAAGTCCTTTGTTTTGTTTCTCTATAATTAGCAGGCCTTTGCACAGCATACATGTTATTAATGCATTGTGAACTCAAAGAGAACCTTGTCGATTTGTCCAAAGTATTAGCACCTTCGAAAAAGGTAAAGTAATTGTAATATGGTATTTCCAGGAATCCATCACGCAATTTGCTCTCAACGGCAGCATCGTATACTCCAGAACTGAATGTGATCGTCCATACGGTAAAGTAAAGGGATTCCAATTTAAAATTACCGTCCGATATTAATTTTTCTTGTGCTTTCGTGTCAATTGCTACACCAGGTGTTTTTGTTTTTTGCCAACACCCTAGGACTTCTGGACCTGCAAGATACAGTCTTATCTGTATCGGTGGCAAAAGTGAAGTATCAATGTAGGATGGTCCAGCTTCACCCAAAAACGTTAGCCATTGATTCAAAATGTATGGACGAGGTTTATTGCAAAAGTTCTCGGCTACAGAGATTTCTTGATTTTTTAAAAACTCTTTGATAAGTCATTTCTTTGCTAAGAGTGGTTTTGATAGTATCAAGTACGCAACTGACGGTGTTGTAGGATTGAACACCAGTGGTCAACTGCTGCCCTCCGGCGAAAATTTCCATTCTTTGAACCAGTTTCTCGATGCCACTGGGGAGCGTTATATGTAATTCATCAGCAACATTAAGGTCGTTTGTAAATGCTAAAGGGGTCGTACAGGAACCTAAACAATGCATTGAGAGACTCTTCATGTTTACAATTGAATTCACAGGTAGATTCAAAGTTATGGTTGAATATCGTGACGCTTCCGTCAAGTTTGTTGTTTCCAATCTGAAGTAATTGGTGGAATACGAGTTCATTTTCGATAAGCCAAAGGCCAAAGACATTGGGAGGCTCATTTTTGTATATATGTTATGGTATGAGCGCGCTTTGGCATGAGCGCGCCAGGCGCGCTCATGATTAGCACAAGCGCGCCGATTAGCGCGCTTGTGCTAAACAGTTTCTGGCACAAGCGCGCCTGGCGCGCTCATGCTAAAAATCGGCGCTCATGTGCGCGCGGCGCGCTCATAACGTAACATATATATATATATGTTATAAAGATTATAAAATATCTGAGAGACCAACAGGCGCTAATTCTTCAACCTTAATGCTTAATGAATAGTTAATACTGCCGTCTGATGCTTGAGTCGGAGATGCAAATGTGACCAGTCTTGCTTTAGAATCTGTAAGTGTGATTCTAAATGAAGTAAATTGAGACCCAGACACTTCAATAACAAAGATGTCATTTGGATCTATGTATCTTATGAAATCTGTCGTTGTGTCACTTGGCAATAATATTTTCGCCCAGATGTCAGAACTGATCATTTCATTATTATTGGTAAAGGTAGAAAGGTTGGTTGATTCTATTTTGTGTGTAGGTAATGATGTTATCCTAAGATATAATGCATCGTTGGTTTGAATGTTGCAAGGATATATTGACGTGCATACTGTGTTAGGTACTATATGTTTACATTCAAACAAGTCGATAAGTTGAGATATCTCTGCCAAACCAGCTGTGCTTCTATTGACACGACCACCGAGTACTTGATCAGAGTCGTTGTATTTTCCAGCAGTGGAAACTGAATTCAAGGCATTTTCTAATCTACTGTCAGGTAAAGCTTGAAAATCGCCGCTGACGCTAAACGATACAAGTTTGATATTGGGCTGAGCTGGTGCTAATATTATACGAAATTTGTTCTGGTAATCAATAACCCCATTTTGATCTTCATTATAAGTGATAGTAACTGTTTGTATAGTGGTGCCACCAATATCAGTTTTTATTGCGGTGGCCAATTCAGATGTGAATTGATCCAACTTCGTATAATTTGCATAAGGTATTTGTACTTGAGTTAAAGTATGATTTACCGTATCACCCACATAGAAGATGCCATTGGTCTCGTTGATACTATACCATGTCTTTGCACAAGAGAAAGTATTCAAAGTTAATCTTAATTTTGTTTGTGCTCGACAATTTATTAGCTGAGTGGGTATGTTCATTTGCAAAACACGTGCGTCTCCATTGCTATTGTCTTCGGAAGACAAGAAGAGTGTTTTTGTGCTAATTACGCTCATCTATATTAATATACCAATTATCTTTTATGGAATCAACAGTATCCCGATCTAAAGAAATTGGTTCTTCAATGTTTCCAGTACAAAGATCATCGTAAAATTCTGGACGTTTGATATAATCATCTACAAGCAATTCTACATGAGCTTCTTTAATATCGGGGTATTGAAGTTTGGCCAATGGTATCAATTCTTCACGGTTCATTGTAATATATATACAGTAAACACTCATATTTAATGAAACAGAGATCTGGCTCCAGCCAGCCAAATCACTAAAATCGTGCCCTCCCCCGCCAGCTGCCGCATGCTAATGAATTCGTTCATTAGAAGGAACGCGATTCATGAGCCAGCCAGCGCCATTCGTTATCTTCCTCAGCCTTACAAACTGAAATTTTCGAGAAAACTGTGTGCTGATTTTTCGAAGTGATAAAATGGACCCAGCGAGTAGGCAACAGCTTAGAGAGCTTCACACGGACATGAAGGACGGCATACTATCACAGTCTCACTACGAAGAACTGCCTGCAATTGCCTAATGCCATGTGCAATAATTAGCCTAAAGCCATGTGCACCGCGTCAAGCTATGCCAGCGTCAATTCTTATTTTAAGATTGCCGAAAGCATGCCAGCCAGCGACGGCCTTCCTTATTTCGGACCTCTTCCTTATTTTTTTTGGTCCAGCCAGCCAAATCACTAAAATCGTGACCCCCCAAACGCTGGCTGATTCCTTAACGGTGAATTCCTTAATACTGAGTGTTTACTGTAGAATAAATTTGAAAGTTTGAATTTGTCACAATTAGAGATTGATGTATAGAGTAAATTAGAATCTCACTTTATGACAAATCATTAAACAAGCGATTGTCGTTCAAATAAATCCCTATCTTGATCAGCACGACCCGTGACTTGACGTATCATCTCTGTGATTGGATCATAGATCGGCACTTTACTCAATGGTTTTTGTTCTATAGGACTCAATCCTAATTTTTCACGTATGTAATTCTTCTCGCCCAAGCTTTCTTTAACACCCATTATATTCATTAAATCTGTGAAGTTTACATTAGGAGTTTCTGATGATAAGATTGGTTCTAATAAACCTTGAGTGGTCCTAAATATACGTTCGTCGTTGGTGTCGGTCGGTGTATAATATCCAAGGTACCCTCCCACAGCCGAACCTGTCATGGCGGTGGCGAAGCCGTAACGAGACCTTGCTGTACTGACTCGCGTAGACTCCGGTGCATCTGAGTACATTTGTTCCACGCTATGCAATTTTGTCAAATTGTTTTCCGTACCTACCTTTGGATTGACATGCACGATATCATAATTGCTCTTGGGATGTGGCTTCAATCGTGCCGGCAAGGATATCAGATCACCTTCAGTTGAGTATAATACTTGCTTTTCGGTCGGAGTGTTAATCGGTTCTTACAAAGGATTAATTGCTGGATTGAAATGATGCCCTTCCACATTGTTTATTTTTGCTACATAATTGCTTTGACCACCACCGTTAGAGTGTCCGGTGACCGATAGCTTATAGCCACCGTATTTACTTTTGACATCGTCAAATCGTTGTTGTGCTTCTTGATATCTTGGTGTACTACGTTGTTGTTTCATCAATGTCAAAAGATTTACATACCAATCTTCTACGTTTTGTCCACGTGAGATGTCCTGGGCAAGAGTGTTCAGACTTCCAAATTCCGCATCAGAGCCTCGATATGCAATAATGACGTCTTGACTTTTAGGATTGACCAACGTTGTAGAATTTCTGCCCGACAAACTTTGATCTACGTAATAACCCGGAAGTCCTCTCATGATACCCTTTAAACGTGCTTTATCACCATAGCTATATGCACACGAAACATCTGATGCTCGTGCATATTTCGTTTGTGTAGAATCGTCCTTAGATGTAATGTTAGGACCAAATACTTTGTTTAAAGCGGTACTCGGAAATTTCACTGCGTCTTGACTGAGAGCATTTAGCAATCTTGAGGTGTCTCTTTGTGTATACTTGTCAACATCGTCAGGTTTCATGCTTGGTTTACTCTTGACTGTGATAATAGATTTGAAAGGTGCATTGCTGTTGCCAAAGGCACTACGATTTGATGGTTGTGTATCAGCAATTTCACTACTAAACAATGATGAAGTGCTCGACGGACGACAGTAAGCATTGGATTGATAGCTTTGATTACAAGGAATATTCATTACTATTAAGGAGTTTTTGATTTGGGTGTTAAATCGTCTCCCATTATGTAACTTATTCCTTTTTGTAAAGGACTCATTGGAGCCGGTGGTGGCACTTGACTTCGAGTTGTCATCCTTGAGGATGCTTGTGCACCAAATATTCTCGGCGACGCCATTTCGGGTAAACTCAATGATTCTTGAACTGCGAGTTTCATATTTCTATCCTTTCCAGTAATCCTTGAGGGTCCAGCTTCAGGAGTGTTTGGTAATAGTGCTTTGGATGCTTCTGCGACCATGGCGTCTCGATCTTGAGCGGCTTCCTCAATACGCTGCAACGCTTGATTATCGATATTCTCTTGTATAGGATTAATCATCGGGTTCATTGTCATCATAGAATTGGGTATGGTTGTATCAATACCACTGCTATAGTCCTTAATGTCTCTCACTAATGGCTCCGTTCTTATGATTGAATCTCTCAAACTATTGTAGAATACCGCACTGTTTTGTGACGGCATCGTTATCACGTAGTTGTTTTTAGCGAGTTTACCATATCCTCGGAACAGAGTGTCGGAACTTGAGCCATTGGCAACCCCCATCATTTTCATACAATTACGTCGTCCGACCTCATCGGTCAATATTGTTCTCATTAAAGTAATGTAGAAAAAAACCGTTATTTACTATTGCTCGGTCCGGGATTGTGATTGCCTGGTGCATGATTATTTGGAGCCACGACTGCTATACGACCAAAACGGCGTAATTGATTTCTTGATTTGCAATATCTTCGGGCACCGAGAGTTCGTCCTTTCGGGGGTTTGTCTTTAAACCCGCAGTATGGTTTCATATACATTACGATTTTCTTTTTTTCAACAACTTAATTTCAGGGTCAGGTATATCAACGAACTCATCCTCTTCCGATTTGTCATAGAATATCAACTGATACTTACGTTTACTTTTCCTTGATCGATTGAGCTTAAGATATCCTTTCAAAGTCTTTTGATAGTTTGGCGATTTCTTAACGCTAATGAACACATTAACTTCATAGTTCTCATAGTTTCTAGATGTCTTTGAATCAGTATTGGGTTCAATACCCTCTTTCTTCAACGCACGCTCAGATTTTGCGGCCTGCTTGTTTTCACTATCAGTCTTAGTCCCACGAGTTTCTTTGGATGATTTGGAGACAGGTCCTTGTACTTCTTTCAATTCTCTCGGCTTATATTGTCTGCTTAAGGTGTCACCGTTACCGTCCTCTATCACGAAAGACAATCCCTTTCTACTTCGAACCTTGTACACCTGCGTAGACCATGTTTGGCTCTCTTTGTCAACCGTCTTCTTACTAAGAAGAGTGACGGTCACACGTAAACGCACCCGATCGCCTGGTTTAATGTCTAACGTCTGTAAGAGTTTGGCAGTTTGATTGCGTTTCAACAAGACACTTCTAATAACACGATTCTTATTCATGTCATCAGGAGGGGTATCATTGATATTACCTTGGTTTACCGTTTCATTATAGTTCTCGACGATTGAGTCCAAATAGTCGACCCAATTGTTTCTACCTGTGCTCGCCTCGTTGATATTAAATCTTCGTTTCAAAGTTTTGTTGAATCTTTCAATTTTACCTTGCCGAGTGTGTTCCTCTTTTTGAGACGTGTAATGTTTGATTCCCTTCTCTTTCAACAATGCTTGAACGGGTTTGTTCGTGAACTCGCTACCTAAATCGGTACTTAGTGTATCCATTTTGGTTTCCTTTATCAATCGTCTCATGGCAGGTACTATACCCTCGACATCCTCCGATCGTTTATTGTTCTTGTCTCTGACCGTCTTGGATTTCAAAGCAACTGCGTAGGCACGGTTGGTGTTTACGTTTACCGCGGTCAGAATCACGGCATATCCTTTGTTCACCGACGTGTCTTTGGGTATGAAGGCCAGGTCGGCTTGTATAGAGACCTTATCGACCGGGCCATACGTCGGGAAGTACTCCTTACGATTTATCCTTTTAGGCTGTGATAAAACCTGTGATGTCTCAGTCTTGGAAATAGCAGCCTTGACCTGAGACTCCGTAACCTTGTAGCCCCGTGCCTTAAGTTTTTTGGTGAATGCATTGGCACCGCTCATACCCACATTGGGATCCAAATATAGCTCTTGTAGTTTACTCTCTGATATTGGTTTACTTGTCATACTATATAATAGTGTTACATATAGTATACAATGACTTATCAAATCAAAACTTACACAAAAATTCAAGCACGGAAACTCGGTGTGAAGATCAGCCCATCAAATAATCAAAGCAAAAAGATTGATGTTTTCAAGAATGGTAAATTGGTCGCTCAGGTCGGACAGCGAGGTGCTTCTGATTATCCTACATACATAGCCACTAAGGGTAAAGACTATGCCGATGAAAGACGTCGGCTGTACAAAATCAGACACAAGAAAGACCGCAATGTCGTCGGTAGCAATGGATACTATGCAGATCGATTATTATGGTAGGGTGTCACAAAGTGAAACTTACAATTACTATATATACAATTCTCAGTTTCTGACAAAAGCAAGTGTGTCACAATTAGAGAATCATTATTAAAGTAAGATCAATCCCCACTTTATGACAATGGTAAAATGTCCCATGTCGTCCAATCAATGTTTCCTTTGTCATAACTGAAGTTAAATGTCTTGGATTCCGATCTGACTTCTAATCCTAATGAATTGGATTGATGTCTGACAACAAGGTTATTCATTTTTACTGGGTCGTTCCTTTGATTTAGAATCATATTTTTCATAACATCATGATTGATATGTTCTAAGTTTTCAGTACTCAAAGAGAAGCCCTTTACTTTTGTCATACAATATTCATCGGCGAACTTCAGGCTGTATGACTTTGGTCCTGTGCTCACAAATTCAATACACTTCCCATGATCCTTGTCTAATTCTTGAAGCTCACACTTGAGATAACCGAGCCATGGTTGTCGATAACCAGTACCGTGATATATATGATGATTCTCTTTAGTTTCTATATATATAATAGAATCAGTATCAAAGTATAATACGTTTGAGAACCCGGTTGCTTCTATAAGTTCATACAATTTCAATCGTGAATAACTGGTTATGAACGCAGCCAATACCTCATTTGTTGAAAACCGTGTATCGGCATATACCTCTGAATTCTCGGTAAAATTCATTAACACCATCTCATTCTCTTCTGATCCAATAAATTCATATTTACAATCATACCTCTTATTACTGATTGTATTGTAAAACTCACCTGGGTTCTGAATGACCTTACTTTTAGCTTTGTTAGATCGTTCACCGAGTTTACCATATGATATATTTTGCATGTCTTTGGCAACTTGTCTCATACCTGGATTGTATTTCAAATTACGTTTGTCTAACTTTATACCTTCATGAAACTCAAAGTCTTTGATGAATGTATCTATGTCACCATTAGGCGATCCTGATGATTCAGTCTTGAGTTTTAAAAACTTATCAATGTATGCACCGAACAAATCAGTTGTAGTCTCCTTCCAGTGTTTAATTTCATAGATGTCAAGAATCTCATACCCCTTTTCAATAGCCTTCTCCAATTCCACCGTGGTCCACGTTCCAACCATTTCATACAACGGAAAGATCAATTTATTGGTCACGTGTGGGAGTACACCAAATTTGAGATGTTTGTTTGGTAGTATTTTACACTTAATCAATCCAAAGTATCCATGAATATCAAGGGATTGTACATTTCTTATTATCTCCGGGTGGCCTTTTGGTAGTCGCTTCGTTTTCATTACAGATGGATACATAGAATTGAAATCCTGATATCTGATATATTCATTGTCTTTGCATTTATAAAACAACTTGCCTAAATCAACTCTTGCACCATGATAAGAGTCTCTATCATGAATGGGAGAAGCTAACTTTTGTCTATCTAAGAATGCATTTCCAACATGTGAAGTTTTCAATTGAGCGACTTGTATATCCCATTCCGATTCCCATGTATATACAAGATTGTAGCCATTAGCCTTGATGTCCTCTAATCGTTTCATTGTTTGACGATTAACTTCGCCAAATGTCATACCCGATCGCCGACCCTGTTGATACTGAATATCATCTTTGTGATACTTCTTCAAATCGGCGTGAAACCAACTACCAAGAAATTCATATACGGTGTTTGTTGTTTTATCAAATCCATCAACATATATGTGTAAATCTTCGAGTTTATAGTTCCGTTTACCGCCCAAATCTATGACAAGCTTCGCCGACGTTGTGTGTACTATATAATCCAACCATTGATTCTCTTTGATAGAGGCATTCTGAGATTTGGTCAGTGATTGTAGTATACCTACCGAGTCCTTGGGCATACAATCATTTCTCCATATGTTCATAGCCAATTGAGCCAAAGTTAGATAGCTGAATGGATCGAACTTATTATCGGTGATCTTAAGAAAACAATCTCTGAAATCGAAGACAGCTCGTCGAAGAATCGTAACATCATCGTGACAATATCTCGCAAGCTCTTTTGGATGTTCAAAAATACAACATTTACTCTTTCTCTCAAACCACCAATGATATAACTTTGTATAAGCTTCAGGTTGTAAGATTTCTGGATTGTAATATTTGATATCGGGATAAAGACCCATGTAGTGTTCGTTCTCTTTTGTATTGAAAAGATGTGGATAATATCCCTTCGTGATTTCATGTTCAAAGCCGAACATTTCTGGAAGAGAATGCAACGGTCTTGTCATAAACATATATGAATCAATAAATCTTACATTTCCAATCCTCATACATAGAATGTCTGCACCTGTATATAATATATCTTGTGGAGGTTTTCGTTGTACATTGATGATATGTTCAACTATCAATCGGAAATCAAACTTAGATCCACAATGGGCAACGAAGGTATGATTATCATGTTTTTTGAGATATACCCATTCCAGAAAGTCATCTATTGTTTTATGAATGACAAACGAACCGTCGTGATATTGACTTTCGCAATGATTAACAATCAATTTGCCATTGTCATTCATTGTTTCAAATTCAAAACAGACAATGGTTTTATAGTCCAATATGGGTTTCGGTTGAACTTTTGTCATGTAACACTTGTGCTCATGCAGATTACAAACGATCTTACAATTAGGACATGCTCTGTATCCACATATATGTTTCTCTTTAGAATTAAAAGATAACATTACATAATTTACATTTGTGTACATTAGCACAGGTCACTAATTCCTTATGAAGATCGTAACACTCTTCATTCATGAACTTACGATTGCATATCTCACAATGATGCCATTGTTTATTGCCTGATGACAATCGTGTCTCCTTACTTGTTTGCAAAGATACATTTTTGGGACTTGCATTGAGAACATGATGGTCTATAGGTCTTGCCTTTGAAGCAATCAATCCTTGTAATCGGTTCATAGTGATTGTCATGTAAGAGTATGTGATAACTATCATTATAACTTGAATAGTCATTGTGTTCGTTGAAGTACGGCGGGTAATACATGATTGGCTCACCACCAAGTCGTTCAGTGATACCCCACACAAATATGTTAATTTCATAATGTTTTTCTAAAATAGAAAAGTCTTCTATATTGATTCCATTTTGATCCATTTTCGGAAACAATTTCAAACGCAGTGCACGAGCCGTTGTTGTAATGTTACCTTTATGATTGCTGGCATCTCTTTTGAGTTGTTTCCATTTATTTTCATATTGATTCTTTTTAATGAGATTATCACTCAACATCTTATCTAATTTTCGTTTCCTATATAAGAGTTCCAATGATTTGATACCACAATTGTTGCGAGATTCTATCTTAATCACACATTGCTTCTGTCAGGGTTATGACCGATGACATATGTGTCATACATGTCATACGTGTCATACCTGTCATACATGTCATACCATGTCATGTCATGTCATGTCATGTCATGTCATGTCATATATTATTATGACAGTCGACAGTATGGTCGATCATGACTGTACAGGTCGAGTCGCGTCATACATTTATGACAGTCGTCAGTACGGTCGACAATGACTGTACATGTCGCCAGATGATTATGTCACATCATCAGGCATCCCTGTCATTGAGAGTTCGTACTCCGAACTCGAAGATGACAGAGCAAAGATACATCTTGTCGATTCTTCAAGAACCATCTTTCGCTTTAGCATGCACGGAACATGCATGCGCAGCACGAACGAACTAGTCGTTTATACAATGCTGGTCGTTCAACCTACGTCTCGGGTTCACAACCCAATGGCGGTACCATCTAAGATGATGGGAGACGTAGGTACTTAAGTGAGGAAGCGTTGTGCTTCAGCAGCTCTAGATTCAGAGACTGCACTCACAAACCCGCATATACGTTCACTTGTGTATGCTGTTCAACTGCACAGTGATTATTGATAATATTGAATATTATAACAGGGCTCGCATAGCTCAGCCCTTAACAGTGGTATTCTAAAAGTCGTCAAGGCGCGACACTCGAGAACTCAAGTGGGTGCAGTGATAGGCGCGTAGCATATTTAATATTGTTCGCAGGTTTGCAGGAGGGCGCATATACGACAGCGTTCGCAAATACTGAATATCTGCAAACCGAACAATAAATACGCTCGAATATCGACAGCGCATAAATTGCGCGAGGAGATTTTCCGCAGCGCACTTGCACAACAGCTGATCGCACACATACGCGATAAGGTGTGCATATGGCATATATCGGCGCAACAATGAAATGTACACGATAAATGGTTCACGGATATATGCATGTTCGCGGATGCGATGAATTGTCGGCGGAATCGTTTCCGCGCGGTAGAATCATCAGCGCAGTATCGCAATTTTTATGATTGCACTGAATGGCTTTTATACGGCTTCATACATGCATACTGCGCGATGGTTACTAAATTGCAGATGGCAGCATGCGCGATGTTCGCATACTGCGCGATTGTTACTAAATTGCAGATGGCAGCATGCGCGATGTTCGCATACTGCGCGATTGTTACTAAATTGCAGATGGCAGCATGCGCGATGGTCGCATACTGCGCGATGGTCACATATTTGCAGAAGTTGATCGCAGCATGCGCGCGCTCACATGAATCACGTTTGAAAAATATGCTGTATCATATGCTAATGAATGGCGACGACAATTCATACTTGTCATCAGCAGCGCACTCACATTTGTATACAACATACATCAGCGATTTTTGCAAATCATCTTTACGCACTGTTTACAATCACTGCGTGCAATGATTTATGGCCTGTCAGCATAATATATACCTTTCATGATTTCATAAATTGCGAGGAATGCTCGATGGCAGCACAATGATCTATGCACAACATGTGTGTGCAGATCAGCACACACACACACAAATACACTTATTCCACTTACAGCAATCATCAATATACTTGCATATACTTCTATATCATGCACACACCTTATGACTGAATGATTGCAATGTTGTGTAAGTGGTACATACTTATTATACTGTACAGCTTGAACACGTTAACAGCTGTAGTACATAGAGCACAAGCATATTGCAGTGAATGCTAGTATATATTCGAATTCATGTTGCAAAGGGTGCCTGACAATAATCACAACACCATAACTAGTTTGTCGTACCCTGGTGGAGCCGAGATGCTCTCCAGGTAACACGTACATTCTATGGTGGATTATTAAAAGGAATGCTCACCTGAGCTTCATGTAAAATCAATCAGCAACTCGTAATGAGATTTTCATGGTATTACAACCATTCCTAAACTATATATATCATGTTAGATGTAATCAGTACGTGGTATGCTGACTGTCTGCATGATTGTTAGGATATTGTGATATCCATAAAGATACTGCAATGTGCCAGGGGGCACGATAGACTGCCAATTACCCCCACGGAAGGGGGATCCGATTCAGATTACCGGCATATTGGGAGAAATATTGATAGGGAATCTGAGATCGTGGATGAAGAATGCAAAATCAGTAAATGTTATCTCTCTGGCAGAATCGTGAACGATAGAAATATTATTAGGAACGATTATGACAGAATCAACGGTGTTGGTACAATACCGTGACAGACGACAATAGAGATGACATTTATGGCGGCGCAGGTTGGGGAAAAACAGGGATTCCTGTGACGAGAGAAACTAGCCGAACAGCCTGTGCTATATAGTGATGAAACACGATTCCCTTGAGAGCTTTGTTACAGAATAAAAATGTTTTCGTAACACGGGCCGTATTGCATAATCACCAGTTGTGATATATATCGATTCGTATCCGATTACTCTGAAACTTCGTATATGCATTTGTATGCCCGTGACAAATTGGTATCAGATGTGGCGAGTGCTGCCTTCAATTATGCTATTCGCGCGGGATAACAGCACTCGGCTTTCTTCAGCGTAAGCGACTTCCATGCGCACAGTATGTTCTGGGGGGGAGATGAGCTCTTAGTCATTATTTTCCGTTTGTATATGTCAAACTTATCCATGGAAAAGTATTTTTGACGACTACGAGCCTCTAGAGATCATATATCGTTCAGGACAGGTCCGGCGCTTATTTTCACACTGTGGACGGTCAAACATGTCGTTCATCGGTTTTTGAAAAATATGCTCAGATCGGCAATACAACCCTGCAACGACGTTTAACTATACCTGGACAATATGTATATTGACGGAAATTATCTGGAATGCACGGAAACTCACGGTAGAATGCAGTATGTCGTCTCCTTCAGCTCTTAATACTCAGGGTACGGTATTCGTACGGTGACGTCTAGCAAACGTAAACGGCTTTTCTGGACACAGAATATCATTCTAGTATAGTATTGTTAGCGGTCGGAAACGAAAAACAGCTTCGTGTGTGGCGCACACAAACCCATCCTGCACGGGTCGAGGCTGTCTTCAGACGTTAACGACAACACGGTATTCGTACGGTGACGTCTAGCAAACGTAAACGGCTTTTCTGGACACAGAATATCATTCTAGTATAGTATTCTTAGTGGTCGGAAACGAAAAACAGCTTCGTGTGTGGCGCACACAAACCCATCCTGCACGGGTTGGGACTGTTTTCAACGTAACGACAACCTACTGGGTGGTCCGTTCTGTGTTGACGTCGTATATATATATATCTGGACTCGGGCTATGAGTGGCACAGACGTGTACACTTATAAGACGTCGGCTGGTATATTCAGGGGCACACCACAGACCAATCCTGCTTATCAAGCCAATGCCGAGATACCTTATCTCGGTTATGGTGCGCCCTCTGGAGCACACTATATGCAACACGGACAGCACACTTCAGCCGTCGGTTCGTCAGGAGTATATATTGGGTTACCTCCGGTAAGCCATTATCCTCACCACCTGCCGGCAGCTTCCCTTGGCACACCGACGGGAGCACAGCCAGTGGCACCATATTCTCAACCTGCTGTTGATCCTGCTGCTGCTGCGCCTTTTTGGGCGCATTCTGAAGCAGGGCACGTTGCACCATCGTCTGGATATCCTGGAGCAGCAGTTTCGGGCGCAGGCATGGGAGCTGCTACTGCCGAACGGTATGTTCGGCAGCCTACAACGGGGCAATATGGTGCGCAGTTCTCTGATCCTGCTGCCTTCGCAGTCCCTATGTATAGGGCATCACCAATGGCAGCAGCTAACTTCCTCCCAGCTGCTGCACCCGGCAGTTTATATCCAGGAGGGCCAATACCACCACCGTGGACAGCGGATCAGCCGGTGCAGTATATGACACCATCGGCTGCACCCACCGATGCAGCGGCGCCATTACCCTTACACACCTGGACTGGACATTACCCTTTCAGGAATGTTCAATTCCCAACACCCTATCAGGGTGAAGGCTGGTACACACAGGGTCGACCTCCTTATGGGAACCCGCTGCCTATGCGTGTGGAGTGGGAACACTCACCGTCGTTGCGGCTGGGCGAGGTGCGTGCGCACACATTATCTACGCGTACAACTGATGGCGGAAACGCTACAGATAGTATGCGTGTGGACGGAATGCCGGGGCTGGGCGAGGCGCGTGCGCACACATTACCTACGCGTACAACTGATGACGGAAACACTACAGATAGTGTGCGTGCTGACGGGATGCCGGGAGCAGATGGTGGATCAGCTGCAGCGGAGGAGGACATGAAGGATGCGTCAGCAGTGCGTGCGTCGGAGCTGGGCAACGCCACCTCAGGCGTCTTTATGGTATCAGCTTCGGAGGCGTCCGAGATCAGCGAGGTCCGTTCTGGTGTACCGATGTCACCGCCCGATGTGGAGTCTGATGGGGAAGTTGGACAGCGAGGGCGCACCGAGGTGTTCTACGCGACGCAGTACCCGGACAACGACAGCAATGAATCGTATGCACTGCCGCGTGAGGATGGACATCCTCCACTCAGACGCCGACGTTCGAGGGCTGCATTGGGACCCTACAGCTGGAACCGTCACGATCTTCCTTATCGACATGACTCGAATTCACCGTCGTCATCGAATTCTGAAATGTCGGAGAGATCCAGAGCAAGGAGGGACGCCAAAGCGAGGAAGCGCAGGCTGGCGGAACGCGCAGGTTCGGGCTCGGGCAGTGATCACAGTGTGGCTGGGTCACAGGGGGTGGCGGACCTTACCCAGACCATCAGCGACGCAGTGGTTGCTAAGTTGCAGCAGCTACACTCTGAAAACGCTGGTGGAGAATCTTCTGCTGAAGTATCTCTAGGTCAGACGCCAGGAGCGACGCAGAGCTCGCAATCCTTATCCATACCCGCGGTGGTGGCTAAGACGCAGCAGCCACAGCCTGGAAACGCTGATGGAGAACCTTCTGCCGAAGTATCTCTAGGTCAGACGCCAGGAGCGACGCGGACATCGCAACCACCTCCCTCACCTGAGGATAGCTTGTCGCAGATCGCCAGAGTTGAGGAGGCCAGGCGCAAGTCCTCTGAGGGGCTCACGATGGAGGAGGCGATCAAGCTGGGCTTTCTAACTGTGGAGTTTCCCCCGATGAAGGATGACATGAGCAAGCCACAGGGGCTCTCGATGGAGTTGGCGACCAAGCTGGGTTTCCTGAGTGAGTCGCACCATGCGGCTGTGGTAACTGAGATGGTGGGAGCCTCGAATCAGGTGTGTGACTCGACTAACCCTAAATCGGGGACGCAGCGGGCGGAAGGACGTGTGGCCAAGGTCTCGTTCGAGATGGACAACCATGCAGATCCTCCTCCTAGTAGAAGACCTTACCAGATGTCGGTGGAGGAGCTTCGAAAATTGCGTGAGAGTATTGACCCTGTACATTCTGACTCGCAATCAGGTGTAGCATGTCGACAGTTGGCCAGGATGCGGCGGTCTTCCCTCGACACCATCGTCATTGATGGAAGTGATTCCTCTCCAGCGGTGGCGAATGACAGCATTGGGACTGAGGAGGAGCAATGGCGGCGTATCTCGAAGGAGAAGTGGAAGGCAGTGGATCGCAAGAAGGCGTACGATGGGGCGCCACGTAAGTCAACTGGCGGGATGGGAGTGACAAGTGCACACTCACCACCTAGGAGATCAGCGGAGGGCGGAGGTCCCAGTGGCGTTCCCCCAGACGGTGGAGCAGAAGAAGGAGAAGATGATGAAGACCAATCTGAACCTCCTCGTCGACCTCCTTCTGGACCCCCACACTATCCTCCTGGCGGTTACAGTGGATCGCACCGAGGAAGGGCGATGCTAGTCACTGCGGAGGGGTTGAGCCTGTGGACGCCTACGCCTCCTGGGTATTCAGAATTCCAGTTTGACATGCCCACGGCTACTGGATTGGCATCCACGGGACCCTTCGGCGTCAACCTCTTCTACAAGGCCCTGACGTTGATCGGTATGCCCCTCACGGAGTACATCTCCGCTGGGGGGTTGGTAACTGGTTCCCCCGCCTTACTTCTATCCCCCGCTGTCCCCACCTATGTCATGATGGTGAACAAGGATGCGGTGGACACGGTGTTACACGAGTATCACCGCAGTCCTGGAGGAAGGGGGGTGGTGTCACCAAGCTGGATGGAAATCCCAGACTGGCCTCTCGAAGAGCAGATCTCCATGCTGGATCGAGATTGCCTGGCAGCTTGGTTCGAGGTGCAGCAAAGTCAGTGGTACGTGGACGAGTGCCGGAGAGAGAGAAACCCACCGGCTTTGGAAGCTCCTGCGACGCCTCCCTCCTCTTCGGCCGCGCCATCCTCGTCAATGGTCGGGGCGCCATCACTATCAGTGGCCCTGACCAATACGCCTATACCTAATGACCCGATGGTAACGCGTATTCCAGTGGCCACCGCGAACACTTCGACGTCCTTATCGGCAGTGATCCCACAAGCGGGAGGCTCATCTGTACCCTATGGAGTACCACCTGCTGGACTTCCTCCTGCCCTTGCTGCCCCACCTGGACTATCAAACATTGGAGTCCCACCTGGTCTCGCTGTTCAATCTGGGATCAGCGCGGTTGCAGCGGGAACTTCTGCAGGAGGTCCTGGACATCCCCTGCATTCAGGACCGCATGCGCCGCAACACCGGAGTCCCCATTTCGCAGGATCGGTTGCGCCACCTCCTCACGCTCGTCCAGGCCTTTCTCCTCACGCCCAGGTCTTCAACCCTCGTCCTCCTGGACAAGGAGAACACGACCCTGGCGACAAGGCGGCCTATCTGGAGAGTAAGGTGCAGAGCAACATCGATCGCCTCGTCGAAAAGCTGACCCGCTTTCCTTCCGCGGACAAGCTGAGTAAAGAGAAGGCCATCTCTGAGTTGGAGACCTTTGCGCGGAACCTGCACAAGCTCCTCAACGAGAAGGTGGTACTGAGGGCGTTTTCTCAGGCGAGCTGTTATGCGGGAGAGGGCCGTCAATCTTCGGTCTCCGAGGTGCTATGGACCGTGACAGAAACTGCATTGGGCACGGAGCAGAAAGAGTATATGGAGAGGGCTGGCGGCGGTTCTGGGACATCGGAGGCCTGGCGTCTCCGATACAGCGATCCAGACGTCTTTCTGGGGGATCTGGCGGTGAGTACTCTTCCAGTGGCGGAACTTCAAACCCTTCGAGATGATCTCCAGATCGGTCAGAAGAAAGACGAGACCGCTGACGCCTACCATTCGCGATTGACCAATCGCCATAAAACTGTGAACTTTATGGCAAAGGTCGTCCAAGGATGCGTGCAAGTCTCTGAGTCTGAGTTCTCATATATATTCTGGAGGGGACTCACCTACACTGACAAGGTGGGTGAGGAGCTGCGAAGGATCAAGCTGGACCTCTCCGAGCCACATGTGTGGGAGGAGAAGATGAAGGAGGAGGCGACGCCCCGTGATGTTACTCAGGCAATCTTAAAAGTGCTGGAGATTGCCAAAACATCGAGTCGCGCAAGGAGAAGAAGGCGGCTCAGGCTCAATCCAACAGAAGTGGAGAACGAACTGGCCGCCCCTGGAATTCCCCTTCTACATCTCCGTCACCCTCCAGGTCCTTCTTCCGAAGCCGCTCTCGGGAGCCTCATCGATTGATGGCAGCCACGCACGCTGAGCTCGCTGCAGCGCCGACCTCTGCTCGACCATCGCCCCCGGCCTTGACAACAACCCCGACCTATCCGAAGCGAGTGAGAAACTGCTACGCGTGTCAAAGTCCCGACCATCTGGTGCGGGACTGTACGGACGCGGTGAAGTTGGCTGCGTGGAAGGCAAACGCACCCCCTCGTTTAGCTCGAAACCGAGAACAAGTGGCGGCGTTGTTCTGGGCGTTGTCGCGCAATGAGGACACTGAGTGGGCACCGGTCGAGCTAAAGGCGGAGATCGAGAGCTTGGCAGAGATGGATGGAGAGGCCGTGGAATCCTTGGCGGCCTTGGTAGGGTGCTCCGAGCAGCTGGCGGTTATTGGTGCGGAGTTGCACAACTCCGAGGAGATCACTATCTCCGAGGAGGAAGGGTGATGAATCACCCTTCTCGGTGGCGACAAGCTCGCCGCTGACTTTCAGCAGTAGGCTGAGAGTTTCACCTGAAGAAGGTGATCCTATGCCTCGGCACTTTGCAGTGTTGGGCACATGGATGTACAACAATGTGTACGCGCCCCTCTTGACGGAACAGTCACAGCGTTTACCCGCGTGGCAGTGGCGAAGTAAAGGGAGGGCGACCTCGATGGAGGCTCTGATGCAGCGGATCCGGAAACAGCTGCGACAGAAAGTATCTGCTGCTGACATACAGAAGGACCTGGACAAGGACCTTATTAATGGACGGCGGCGACGTGATATTCCAATCAGGTTCCTAAACAGAAGGAGCAATCTGGATATGATGCGGACAATGGCAGACCTACCTCTCGCACATCACGCTGCAGGGGGTGTGGTACCGGTATGTACCCGGAAATCAATGATCACATCACATGTTGATAATCTACTTCAGCGAGGTGTGGTGGATATTGGTGAGTTACATCGCAGCCGGAGTTTGACAGCTCTGGATTTGGCGATGCCTCTAGCTACCCTTTTAAGGTATGCTTGGGAAGAGTTGTCTATGGAAGAGCAACTACACGCTATGTCTCAGGAGACTTCCACTCCAAGAGGCAGCAGACAGTGGGAGTTGGAGGGGTGGAAGCGTGTGAGGAAAAGATATGAGCCCCTCTCTGTGCGTGACGATTCTGGAACTTTACTGGTGCTGGAATCCTTGCAATCTCCTGTGGCACGCCCATCAGCGGCGATATCTGATACGGGCAGGATACCAGGATCTGGGGGGGACATCCCTGGAATTCCTGATACATGGTGTAGTTTATATCGAGTACACCGATTTCGAGAGATGCAGCAAGAAGCAGACCCAGCCGCAGTTTATCAGGAGATGTTTGCGGAGAATATGCCTGAGGTACCGAGTAATTCAGGTGATACTCCATCTGAAGGCGATGATTCTGGAGGGCCGGTAGGTGTTACAACCCCTCCATTGTCGATACCGGAGATTTCAGAATCTCCGACGCATGCATCAGCGGATGAACAGATGTCCACGCCCGATAACGACCTAAACTTCACGCAGCAAATGATGGCAGCGGGAGATCAAGACTCGAAACCAGTTGCGGACCACAACGATGCTGCAACTACTACTCATGTATCACCTTCAACCACCATGGACGCGCAACTGTCCGTGTTGGATAGTCACCCTCTGGATGATGATGACCTTGGAGGAAGTCACCCATTGGATGATAATGAGGAAGATGATGATAACCCACTTAAATGTGAGCGGGTGTGCAGCGATGGTAGTGTACGATGGGGACCCACTGAATACTTGGCTTCTGCACAAGATCCAGATGGACCCCTACTTCTGGTATTCTTCGCGTACTTGAAGGGACATCGTGTCAAGGTGCTGGTGGATTCTGGAGCTTCAGATATATTCGTATCTGAAGACTGCGCCAGACGCTGCAAGTTGACTACGAGAAGTGGACCCGCTATGCGTGTGACCCTGGCGGATGGCTCAGTCAAGACGACTGGTCATGTGGCTTATTCTAAGTTCACTGCCAGGACCACGACAGGGACCTATACTGAGCCATCTATGGCTATGCGGGTGCTACCCTTGGGCATCGCCGTGGACATGGTGCTGGGAGGGAAATGGCTACGCAGCTTATCTCCCATTACGCTGGACTATGATGGCAATGGTGCAGTGTCCTTTTCTAACAAAAGGAAAGGAGGCGGTGCAGAGAGGGTTACCATTTCCGGGTGTAATCCGGGAATCAGTGCTGCCCCTGGAGGAAGGAAAGGGAAGCGACGAGGAGATGTGGATTGTGCCGGGCTGATTGACGAGGTGTTCCTCACTTCGGTGCAGTTGAAGAAACATCTAGTGGCCGCGGAAACGCGGAGACTCGCGGGAGACGCTTCTTCCATGCCCGCATGGTTGATGATGGCTGCGAGGACCACAACCGGAGAGTCGGCTTTCAAGGTGGAAGCTGAGGATTTGGCCGTTGAGAAGGAGGACATCTCGAAGATTCCTACTGGCGCCAACGATGAACCGAAGAACCCTGTGTCGCAGCAGGACTCGCAAGATGTGGATGCCACTGCAGCGTGGAAGAAGAAGTTCAAGGACCTCTTCGACGAGTTTGAGCAGGAGCTGCGGGACTCTTTACCTTCTGGATTGGAAAACCTTCGACACGCTGACGAAGATCAGGCGAAGATTAACCTCAAGCCGGACAGAGAAGGAGGACCTCCCTGTAGAAGACCTTACAAGATGTCTGTGGAGGAGTTGCGTCAACTACGAGAACGCATTGAACAACTGGTGGAGAAAGGATACATACGACCCTCTTCGAGTCCGTATGCGGCTCCTTGTTTAATGGTGCCCAAGCCAGGACAGCCCCATATCCTTAGGCTGGTGTGTGATTTCAGGCAACTGAATTCACAAACAATTCGAGACCGGTATCCTCTACCTGATATTCAAATGATGTTTGACGAGATGCAGGGAGCTACCCATTTCTCCACCTTCGACGCTGTAGACGGGTTCTGGCAAGTACCTATGGCACCTGAGGACGTGGAGAAGACAGCGTTTACTACTCAGATGGGAGCCTACGAGTGGTTGGTAATGCCTCAAGGCTTGCAGAACTCCCCGTCACAATATCAACGGCGAATGCAGCGAGCGTTGGGACATTTACCCTTCGTCAGAATTTTCATTGACGATGTGTGTGTCTACACCAGTGGGACCGTGGAGGAGCACTACTCTGCGGTACGCACATTTCTGTTAACATGCCGCGAGAAGGGTGTATACTTGAAGAAGTCTAAGGCACAAATGTTGAAGTCTTCTATCAAGTTCCTTGGTCACACTCTGTCGAAGGAAGGGTGCCAACCTCAACATGATAAGGTGGCGGCAGTGCGTGATTGGCCTGCGCTGGAGAATGTTACCCACGTGCGGCAGTTCTTGGGACTGGCGGGATATTATAGGCGTTTCATCCACTGCTTCTCTGAGATAGCGCAGCCCTTGACCAAGCTGACCAAGACGGATGTACCCTGGACATGGGGACCGGAGCAGCAGTGGGCCTTTGAGGAGTTGAAAGCTGCTCTGGTTACGCCCATTCTGGCATTGCCAAATATGAAGGCGGCAGCTGATGGATCTGCTCCTTTTTTGGTGCAGACGGACGCTAGCGGAGTGGCGCTAGGCGGGGTCCTTATGCAAGACTGTGGGAATGGTCTGAAGGTGATTGCATATGAGAGCCGACAATTTTCAGCGGCAGAGCAGAATTACCATACTGGAGAGCGAGAACTGGGTGCTCTACATCATTGCTGTACAGTGACGTGGAGGCATTATTTGATTTTTACAGAGTTCAAGCTTCAAGGTGATCACCGCCCATTAGAGTGGCTAATGGAGCCGGGGCGTGAGCTATCTAGGCGACAGGCGAGATGGTACATGGACTTGGTGGAGGTGGGTGTTCCCCGTATGGAATATGTGAAGGGGGCTCTGTTGCTAGTACCTGACGCCTTGTCTCGCCGACCTGACTATGTGGTCAAGTCGCCACGAGACGGGTTGAAGGAGGCGGGGGTATTGGACGACAAATCCGATTTACCCAAGACTTCGCTCGCTGCGATGGACACCTCCCACATCTTCGAAGAGGGGCCCTCGAAGAGCTATCCTGCATGGCATGCAGAGCAGCAGGCTTATCTTCACGCGGTGGACACTTTACAGATAGCGGAGAAAGCTATGGAGGCGACCCTGGCCTTTAAAAGTCGGGGGAAGTATCTGAAATCCAAGACGCTGGACAAGCGCATCACTTCTAAAGTGAAGGGGGTATCAGATAAAGTCGCGGAGGTCAGCATTCGCACCGAGGACACTCAGACGACTCAGCAGAAGTCGGGTGGACTGGAACACACATTGAGGAGGAGTCCCCGCTCCCAAGTGTTGCGAGTGAAGGAGGATGTAGAAACTTCTTTGCGGGATGCCGCCTCAGAACGAGGCGATGTGAACACCAAAGTGACCAAGCAGGGTGAACCGCAGAACAGGCGTTCTGTGCCTTCTGCCCTGAAAGGGGATGTGAAGGAAGACCAGTCCTCGGAAGTGCAGGAACAGTCTGCAGAAGCTCCACTGCCATCACAGAGGCAGCCAAAGAAGTCTGTACGGTTCCAGGCAGCTGGCTGGCGCGGTATGCGAGTGCGGCAGGACGTGTTTGACCGTATTCAGGCTA
>LGRX02026101.1:0-39019 GCA_001247695.2 Cymbomonas tetramitiformis | reverse complement strand
TGTTGACGTCGTATATATATATATCTGGACTCGGGCTATGAGTGGCACAGACGTGTACACTTATAAGACGTCGGCTGGTATATTCAGGGGCACACCACAGACCAATCCTGCTTATCAAGCCAATGCCGAGATACCTTATCTCGGTTATGGTGCGCCCTCTGGAGCACACTATATGCAACACGGACAGCACACCTCAGCCGTCGGTTCGTCAGGAGTATATATTGGGTTACCTCCGGTAAGCCATTATCCTCACCACCTGCCGGCAGCTTCCCTTGGCACACCGACGGGAGCACAGCCAGTGGCACCATATTCTCAACCTGCTGTTGATCCTGCTGCTGCTGCGCCTTTTTGGGCGCATTCTGAAGCAGGGCACGTTGCACCATCGTCCGGATATCCTGGAGCAGCAGTTTCGGGCGCAGGCATGGGAGCGGCTACTGCCGAACGGTATGTTCGGCAGCCTACAACGGGGCAATATGGTGCGCAGTTCTCTGATCCTGCTGCCTTCGCGGTCCCTATGTATAGGGCATCACCAATGGCAGCAGCTAACTTCCTCCCAGCTGCTGCACCCGGCAGTTTATATCCAGGAGGGCCAATACCACCACCGTGGACAGCGGATCAGCCGGTGCAGTATATGACACGATCGGCTGCACCCACCGATGCAGCGGCGCCATTACCATTACACACCTGGACTGGACATTACCCTTTCAGGAATGTTCAATTCCCAACACCCTATCAGGGTGAAGGCTGGTACACACAGGGCCGACCTCCTTATGGGAACCCGCTGCCTATGCGTGTGGAGTGGGAACACTCACCGTCGTTGCGGCTGGGTGAAGTGCGCGTACACTCATCGTCTGCGCGTACAACTGATGGCGGAAACGCTACAGATAGTATGCGTGTGGACGGAATGCCGGGCTAGGCGAGGCGCCTGCGCATACATTATCTGCGCGTACAGCTGATGGCGGAAACGCTACAGATAGTATGCGTGTGGACGGAATGCCGGGGCTGGGCGAGGTGCGTGCGCACACATTATCTACGCGTACAACTGATGACGGAAACGCTACAGATAGCGTGCGTGCTGACGGGATGCCGGGAGCAGATGGTGGATCAGCTGCAGCGGAGGAGGACATGAAGGATGCGTCAGCAGTGCGGGCGTCGGAGCTGGGCAACGCCACCTCAGGCGTCTTTATGGTATCAGCTTCGGAGGCGTCCGAGATCAGCGAGGTCCGTTCTGGTGTACCGATGTCACCGCCCGATGTGGAGTCTGATGGGGAAGTTGGACAGCGAGGGCGCACCGAGGTGTTCTACGCGACGCAGTACCCGGACAACGACAACAATGAATCGTATGCACTGCCGCGTGAGGATGGACATACTCCACTCAGACGCCGACGTTCGAGGGCTGCATTGGGACCCTACAGCTGGAACCGTCACGATCTTCCTTATCGACATGACTCGAATTCACCGTCGTCATCGAATTCTGAAATGTCGGAGAGATCCAGAGCAAGGAGGGACGCCAAAGCGAGGAAGCGCAGGCTGGCGGAACGCGCAGGTTCGGGCTCGGGCAGTGATCACAGTGTGGCTGGGTCACAGGGGGTGGCGGACCTTACCCAGACCATCAGCGACGCAGTGGTTGCTAAGTTGCAGCAGCTACACTCTGAAAACGCTGGTGGAGAATCTTCTGCTGAAAGTATCTCTAGGTCAGACGCCAGGAGCGACGCAGAGCTCGCAATCCTTATCCATACCCGCGGTGGTGGCTAAGACGCAGCAGCCACAGCCTGGAAACGCTCATGGAGAACCTTCTGCCGAAGTATCTCTAGGTCAGACGCCAGGAGCGACGCGGACATCGCAACCACCTCCCTCACCTGAGGATAGCTTGTCGCAGATCGCCAGAGTTGAGGAGGCCAGGCGCAAGTCCTCTGAGGGGCTCACGATGGAGGAGGCGATCAAGCTGGGCTTTCTAACTGTGGAGTTCCCCCCGATGAAGGATGACATGAGCAAGCCACAGGGGCTCTCGATGGAGTTGGCGACCAAGCTGGGTTTCCTGAGTGAGTCGCACCATGCGGCTGTGGTAACTGAGATGGTGGGAGCCTCGAATCAGGTGTGTGACTCGACTAACCTTAAATCGGGGACGCAGCGGGCGGAAGGACGTGTGGCCAAGGTCTCGTTCGAGATGGACAACCATGCAGATCCTCCTCCTAGTAGAAGACCTTACCAGATGTCGGTGGAGGAGCTTCGAAAATTGCGTGAGAGTATTGACCCTGTACATTCTGACTCGCAATCAGGTGTAGCATGTCGACAGTTGGCCAGGATGCGGCGGTCTTCCCTCGACACCATCGTCATTGATGGAAGTGATTCCTCTCCAGTGGTGGCGAATGACAGCATTGGGACTGAGGAGGAGCAATGGCGGCGTATCTCGAAGGAGAAGTGGAAGGCAGTGGATCGCAAGAAGGCGTACGATGGGGCGCCACGTAAGTCAACTGGCGGGATGGGAGCGACAAGTGCACACTCACCACCTAGGAGATCAGCGGAGGGCGGAGGTCCCGGTGGTGTTCCCCCAGACGGTGGAGCAGAAGAAGGAGAAGATGATGAAGACCAATCTGAACCTCCTCGTCGACCTCCTTCTGGACCCCCACACTATCCTCCTGGCGGTTACAGTGGATCGCACCGAGGAAGGGCGATGCTAGTCACTGCGGAGGGGTTGAGCCCGTGGACGCCTACGCCTCCTGGGTATTCAGAATTCCAGTTTGACATGCCCACGGCTACTGGATTGGCATCCACGGGACCCTTCGGCGTCAACCTCTTCTACAAGGCCCTGACGTTGATCGGTATGCCCCTCACGGAGTACATCTCCGCTGGGGGGTTGGTAACTGGTTCCCCCGCCTTACTTCTATCCCCCGCTGTCCCCCCCTATGTCATGATGGTGAACAAGGATGCGGTGGACACGGTGTTACACGAGTATCACCGCAGTCCTGGAGGAAGGGGGGTGGTGTCACCAAGCTGGATGGAAATCCCAGCCTGGCCTCTCGAAGAGCAGATCTCCATGCTGGATCGAGATTGCCTGGCAGCTTGGTTCGAGGTGCAGCAAAGTCAGTGGTACGTGGACGAGTGCCGGAGAGAGAGAACCCCACCGGCTTTGGAAGCTCCTGCGACGCCTCCCTCCTCTTCGGCCGCGCCATCCTCGTCAATGGTCGGGGCGCCATCACTATCAGTGGCCCTGACCAATACGCCTATACCTAATGACCCGATGGTAACGCGTATTCCAGTGGCCACCGCGAACACTTCGACGTCCTTATCGGCAGTGATCCCACAAGCGGGAGGCTCATCTGTAACCTATGGAGTACCACCTGCTGGACTTCCTCCTGCCCTTGCTGCCCCACCTGGACTATCAAACATTGGAGTCCCACCTGGTCTCGCTGTTCAATCTGGGATCAGCGCGGTTGCAGCGGGAACTTCTGCAGGAGGTCCTGGACATCCCCTGCATTCAGGACCGCATGCGCCGCAACACCGGAGTCCCCATTTCACAGGATCGGTTGCGCCACCTCCTCACGCTCGTCCAGGCCTTTCTCCTCACGCCCAGGTCTTCAACCCTCGTCCTCCTGGACAAGGAGAACACGACCCTGGTGACAAGGCAGCCTATCTGGAGAGTAAGGTGCAGAGCAACATCGATCGCCTCGTCGAAAAGCTGACCCGCTTCCCTTCCGCGGACAAGCTGAGTAAAGAGAAGGCCATCTCTGAGTTGGAGACCTTTGCGCGGAACCTGCACAAGCTCCTCAACGAGAAGGTGGTACTGAGGGCGTTTTCTCAGGCGAGCTGTTATGCGGGAGAGGGCCGTCAATCTTCGGTTTCCGAGGTGCTATGGACCGTGACAGAAACTGCATTGGGCACGGAGCAGAAAGAGTATATGGAGAGGGCTGGCGGCGGTTCTGGGACATCGGAGGCCTGGCGTCTCCGATACAGCGATCCAGACGTCTTTCTGGGGGATCTGGCGGTGAGTACTCTTCCAGTGGCGGAACTTCAAACCCTTCGAGATGATCTCCAGATCGGTCAGAAGAAAGACGAGACCGCTGACGCCTACCATTCGCGATTGACCAATCGCCATAAAACTGTGAACTTTATGGCAAAGGTCGTCCAAGGATGCGTGCAAGTCTCTGAGTCTGAGTTCTCATATATATTCTGGAGGGGACTCACCTACACTGACAAGGTGGGTGAGGAGCTGCGAAGGATCAAGCTGGACCTCTCCGAGCCACATGTGTGGGAGGAGAAGATGAAGGAGGAGGCGACGCCCCGTGATGTTACTCAGGCAATCTTAAAAGTGCTGGAGATTGCCAAAAACATCGAGTCGCGCAAGGAGAAGAAGGCGGCTCGGGCTCAATCCAACAGAAGTGGAGAACGAACTGGCCGCCCCTGGAATTCCCCTTCTACATCTCCGTCACCCTCCAGGTCCTTCTTCCGAAGCCGCTCTCGGGAGCCTCATCGATTGATGGCAGCCACGCACGCTGAGCTCGCTGCAGCGCCGACCTCTGCTCGACCATCGCCCCCGGCCTTGACAACAACCCCGACCTATCCGAAGCGAGTGAGAAACTGCTACGCGTGTCAAAGTCCCGACCATCTGGTGCGGGACTGTACGGACGCGGTGAAGTTGGCTGCGTGGAAGGCAAACGCACCCCCTCGTTTAGCTCGAAACCGAGAACAAGTGGCGGCGTTGTTCTGGGCGTTGTCGCGCAATGAGGACACTGAGTGGGCACCGGTCGAGCTAAAGGCGGAGATCGAGAGCTTGGCAGAGATGGATGGAGAGGCCGTGGAATCCTTGGCGGCCTTGGTAGGGTGCTCCGAGCAGCTGGCGGTTATTGGTGCGGAGTTGCACAACTCCGAGGAGATCACTATCTCCGAGGAGGAAGGGTGATGAATCACCCTTCTCGGTGGCGACAAGCTCGCCGCTGACTTTCAACAGTAGGCTGAGAGTTTCACCTGAAGAAGGTGATCCTATGCCTCGGCACTTTGCAGTGTTGGGCACATGGATGTACAACAATGTGTACGCGCCCCTCTTGACGGAACAGTCACAGCGTTTACCCGCGTGGCAGTGGCGAAGTAAAGGGAGGGCGACCTCGATGGAGGCTCTGATGCAGCGGATCCGGAAACAGCTGCGACAGAAAGTATCTGCTGCTGACATACAGAAGGACCTGGACAAGGACCTTATTAATGGACGGCGGCGACGCAATATTCCAATCAGGTTCCTAAACAGAAGGAGCAATCTGGATATGATGCGGACAATGGCAGACATACCTCTCGCACATCACGCTGCAGGGGGTGCGGTACCGGTATGTACCCGGAAATCAATGATCACATCACATGTTGATAATCTACTTCAGCGAGGTGTGGTGGATATTGGTGAGTTACATCGCAGCCGGAGTTTGACAGCTCTGGATTTGGCGATGCCTCTAGCTACCCTTTTAAGGTATGCTTGGGAAGAGTTGTCTATGGAAGAGCAACTACACGCTATGTCTCAGGAGACTTCCACTCCAAGAGGCAGCAGACAGTGGGAGTTGGAGGGGTGGAAGCGTGTGAGGAAAAGATATGAGCCCCTCTCTGTGCGTGACGATTCTGGAACTTTACTGGTGCTGGAATCCTTACAATCTCCTGTGGCACGCCCATCAGCGGCGATATCTGATACGGGCAGGATACCAGGATCTGGGGGGGGACATCCCTGGAATTCCTGATACATGGTGTAGTTTATATCGAGTACACCGATTTCGAGAGATGCAGCAAGAAGCAGACCCAGCCACAGTTTATCAGGAGATGTTTGCGGAGGATATGCCTGAGGTACCGAGTAATTCAGGTGATACTCCATCTGAAGGCGATGATTCTGGAGGGCCGGTAGGTGTTACAACCCCTCCATTGTCGATACCGGAGATTTCAGAATCTCCGACGCATGCATCAGCGGATGAACAGATGTCCACGCCCGATAACGACCTAAACTTCACGCAGCAAATGATGGCAGCGGGAGATCAAGACTCGAAACCAGTTGCGGACCACAACGATGCTGCAACTACTACTCATGTATCACCTTCAACCACCATGGACGCGCAACTGTCCGTGTTGGATAGTCACCCTCTGGATGATGATGACCTTGGAGGAAGTCGCCCATTGGATGATAATGAGGAAGATGATGATGACCCACTTAAATGTGAGCGGGTGTGCAGCGATGGTAGTGTACGATGGGGACCCACTGAATACTTGGCTTCTGCACAAGATCCAGATGGACCCCTACTTCTGGTATTCTTCGCGTACTTGAAGGGACATCGTGTCAAGGTGCTGGTGGATTCTGGAGCTTCAGATATATTCGTATCTGAAGACTGCGCCAGACGCTGCAAGTTGACTACGCGAAGTGGACCCGCTATGCGTGTGACTCTGGCGGATGGCTCAGTCAAGACGACTGGTCATGTGGCTTATTCTAAGTTCACTGCCAGGACCACGACAGGGACCTATACTGAGCAATCTATGGCTATGCGGGTGCTACCCTTGGGCATCGCCGTGGACATGGTGTTGGGAGGGAAATGGCTACGCAGCTTATCTCCCATTACGCTGGACTATGATGGCAATGGTGCAGTGTCCTTTTCTAACAAAAGGAAAGGAGGCGGTGCAGAGAGGGTTACCATTTCCGGGTGTAATCCTGGAATCAGTGCTGCCCCTGGAGGAAGGAAAGGGAAGCGACGAGGAGATGTGGATTGTGCGGGGCTGATTGACGAGGTGTTCCTCACTTCGGTGCAGTTGAAGAAACATCTAGTGGCCGCGGAAACGCGGAGACTCGCGGGAGACGCTTCTTCAATGCCCGCATGGTTGATGATGGCTGCGAGGACCACAACCGGAGAGTCGGCTTTCAAGGTGGAAGCTGAGGATTTGGCCGTTGAGAAGGAGGACATCTCGAAGATTCCTACTGGCGCCAACGATGAACCGAAGAACCCTGTGTCGCAGCAGGACTCGCAAGATGCGGATGCCACTGCAGCGTGGAAGAAGAAGTTCAAGGACCTCTTCGACGAGTTTGAGCAGGAGCTGCGGGACTCTTTACCTTCTGGATTGGAAAACCTTCGACACGCTGACGAAGATCAGGCGAAGATTAACCTCAAGCCGGACAGAGAAGGAGGACCTCCCTGTAGAAGACCTTACAAGATGTCTGTGGAGGAGTTGCGTCAACTACGAGAACGCATTGAACAACTGGTGGAGAAAGGATACATACGACCCTCTTCGAGTCCGTATGCGGCTCCTTGTTTAATGGTGCCCAAGCCAGGACAGCCCCATATCCTTAGGCTGGTGTGTGATTTCAGGCAACTGAATTCACAAACAATTCGAGACCGGTATCCTCTACCTGATATTCAAATGATGTTTGACGAGATGCAGGGAGCTACCCATTTCTCCACCTTCGACGCTGTAGACGGGTTCTGGCAAGTACCTATGGCACCCGAGGACGTGGAGAAGACAGCGTTTACTACTCAGATGGGAGCCTACGAGTGGTTGGTAATGCCTCAAGGCTTGCAGAACTCCCCGTCACAATATCAACGGCGAATGCAGCGAGCGTTGGGACATTTACCCTTCGTCAGAATTTTCATTGACGATGTGTGTGTTTACACCAGTGGGACCGTGGAGGAGCACTACTCTGCGGTACGCACATTTCTGTTAACATGCCGCGAGAAGGGTGTATACTTGAAGAAGTCTAAGGCACAAATGTTGAAGTCTTCTATCAAGTTCCTTGGTCACACTCTGTCGAAGGAAGGGTGCCAACCTCAACATGATAAGGTGGCGGCAGTGCGCGATTGGCCTGCGCTGGAGAATGTTACCCACGTGCGGCAGTTCTTGGGACTAGCGGGATATTATAGGCGTTTCATCCACTGCTTCTCTGAGATAGCGCAGCCCTTGACCAAGCTGACCAAGACGGATGTACCCTGGACATGGGGACCGGAGCAGCAGTGGGCCTTTGAGGAGTTGAAAGCTGCTCTGGTTAAGGCGCCCATTCTGGCATTGCCAAATATGAAGGCGGCAGCTGATGGATCTGCTCCTTTTCTGGTGCAGACGGACGCTAGCGGAGTGGCGCTAGGCGGGGTCCTTATGCAAGACTGTGGGAATGGCCTGAAGGTGATTGCATATGAGAGCCGACAATTTTCAGCGGCAGAGCAGAATTACCATACTGGAGAGCGAGAACTGGGTGCTCTACATCATTGCTGTACAGTGACGTGGAGGCATTATTTGATTTTTACAGAGTTCAAGCTTCAAGGTGATCACCGCCCATTAGAGTGGTTAATGGAGCCGGGGCGTGAGCTATCTAGGCGACAGGCGAGATGGTACATGGACTTGGTGGAGGTGGGTGTTCCCCGTATGGAATATGTGAAGGGGGCTCTGTTGCTGGTACCTGACGCCTTGTCTCGCCGACCTGACTATGTGGTCAAGTCGCCACGAGACGGGTTGAAGGAGGCGGGGGTATTGGACGACAAATCCGATTTACCCAAGACTTCGCTCGCTGCGATGGACACCTCCCACATCTTCGAAGAGGGGCCCTCGAAGAGCTATCCTGCATGGCATGCAGAGCAGCAGGCTTATCTTCACGCGGTGGACACTTTACAGATAGCGGAGAAAGCTATGGAGGCTACCCTGGCCTTTAAAAGTCGGGGGAAGTATCTGAGATCCAAGACGCTGGACAAGCGCATCACTTCTAAAGTGAAGGGGGTATCAGATAAAGTCGCGGAGGTCAGCATTCGCACCGAGGACACTCAGACGACTCAGCAGAAGTCGGGTGGACTGGAACGCACATTGAGGAGGAGTCCCCGCTCCCAAGTGTTGCGAGTGAAGGAGGATGTAGAAACTTCTTTACGGGATGCCGCCTCAGAACGAGGCGATGTGAACACCAAAGTGACCAAGCAGGGTGAACCGCAGAACAGGCGTTCTGTGCCTTCTGCCCTGAAAGGGGATGTGAAGGAAGACCAGTCCTCGGAAGTGCAGGAACAGTCTGCAGAAGCTCCACTGCCATCACAGAGGCAGCCAAAGAAGTCTGTACGGTTCCAGGCAGCTGGCTGGCGCGGTATGCGAGTGCGGCAGGACGTGTTTGACCGTATTCAGGCTAAATATGGCAACTTCGACGTCGACGCCTGTTGCGATGAGCATGGCAACAATCGGCGTGTAAAGCGGTTCTGGCACAACTGCTTACAGGAGAAGTGGAGAGGGATGCATGTGTGGTGCGAACCCTCGTTCTCAGACAAACACTTGACAGTGGAGGCCTTGCTGCGTAAGTACGTGCAGGAGTGGCGATGTGACCCCGAGAACACTTCTGCTGTGTTTCTACTGCCTGATATTCAGTCCAGAATGCCGCAGTGGAGATCCCTGTTCAGGCGAGCAGGAATGCGTATTGAGGAGGTGATCCCCACGCATGATGCGCAAGGTGAACCAGTACAATTGATGGAGGGTTCCAATGGGAAATTAGTCGATTTACAGCAGCCTATGCTGGTAGTGTATGCGCCTCCATCGAAGCAGCGAGTACAAAGAGTACGTCAACCAAGAGGACGAGTACCCATAATACACGCAGGCAAAGCAGCCAAATTGCGTGACTCTCAGGAAGAAGCGTCTGATGCTGCTTTCTTGGAAGCCTTGAAGTCCGAATATACTAGAGATGGACCTCTCAATGAGCTACGCACTAAGGTAAAGTGTGCTCCTCACAGCCGCACCAAAGAGTTCTGTCTGGTGGGTGAAGTACTGTGGAGAACTGCATCGGGAAGATTTCAATTGGTGCTGGGAGAGGACTCTCCGCTGAGAGAGATTATTATGCGCGAAGCGCATGAGTCAGCGACAGCTGGCCATACTGGCCGAGATAAAACGCTGGAGCGTGTTCTGCGAAGGTTTTGGTGGAGGAATGCACACCAAGATGTGGGAGAATGGGTTGCCTCCTGTTCAGTTTGTCAGGCGGTGAAGCCCAGATCATCTTTCCCAGATGGATTGCTGAACCCGCATTCTATTCCAACTCGGGTATGGCAGGATGTGGGAGTGGACTTCGTCACAGGCCTACCCTTGACTGAGCAGGGCAATGACGCATTTGTAGCATTTACATGCAAACTGTCTAAAATGGTACATGTGGTTCCTATGAATTTTGGGGACAGCTCTGCTGCTACAGTGGCACGTATCTACTTTGACACGGTGTGGAGACAACATGGAGCTCCGATGAAAATAGTCAGTGACCGTGATCCACGCTTTCAAGATACCTTCTGGAAGGAGTTGATGCGATTGATGGGTGTGAAAGTGGCGATGACTACGCCCTACAACCCTCGCTCTGATGGTCAAGCGGAGCACACTAACAGGGTGGTGGAGGACATGTTGAGATCGTTTGTGGAGGACAATCCGGAGTCCTGGGACTTATACGCTACAAACGTAGAGTTCGCAATCAACGATTCGCGTAATGATGTTACAGGCTTCACTCCATTTGAATTATGTTGTGGTGTGTCGCCCATGTCGCAGCTTGACATATTCTTGGAGGCCGCTCAATTGCACAGCGGGCAACGAAAAGGAGGGGTGGGGACTGCACATGAATGGGCGTCGAGATTTTCGTCGCAGTTGCGGGACGCACGCAGTAAACTTGAGCTAGCACAACGCAGGCAACGAGACGCTTTTGATCAGCGACACACGCAGCGGGAGTATGCGGTAGGTGACTTGGTCTGGATTGAGGCTAAACATCTTACAGAGAAGTTGATGGACAGAGCCTTGTGCCGCAAGCTGAGCAAGCGGTGGCATGGTCCAGTTGCAGTTACGGAACGCTTTTACAGCGATCTGCAGGCGGAGATGCCTGAGGCAGACAGAGGGGCACCAGTGGCGTATAGACTGAAGTTGCCCCCACATTGGAGAGTGCATGACGTGTTCGCGCAGCACAGATTGAAACCCTACACAGGTGGAGAGGACACTTTCGCTCTGCGACAGCAGACAGTGACACCTGAAGCAGTGATGGTGGACGGACAGAAGGAGGCTCATGTAGAGAAAATCTTGAGCCGACGCGTACGCGTGAGCAGGGGCAAAGAAATAGAGGAATGGAAGGTGCGATGGACCGGGTTCTCTAAAGCCCATGACCAGTGGAGAACGCGTGATAAGTTAGAGCGCGGTGCCCCATTACAACAGTTGCGGGATTTTGAAGAGAGACGCCTAGCAATGGAACAGCAGGTCAGGGATTCAGCTGCGAGGAGAAGGGAACATCGACGGCACCAACATGCCGCGTCAATAATGACAGCGGACGGTGGGACATTAGTGCAGCAATTATCAGCGCAGTTCTGGGGTATGTCTAATAGTTCTGCGAGTGCGTGTCTTCCATGGGAAGAACAACACTTTACCGATTCTGGAGAAGTGGCGTATGTGACTGAGTTATCGCCAGCTCCAGTAAAACCTATCAGAATACTGGTACTCTTCAGTGGCACTGGCTCAGTTCAAAGATCCTTCTCAGAATGCTTTCCTCAGGCACAGACAGTATCTTTAGATTCTGATAAGTTCCGGCGATCTACGCATGTTACCAGAATTGAAGATTGGGAATATTGGAGCTATTACCCTCCTGGATATTTTGATGTAATATGGGCGAGTCCACCGTGTACCCAATATAGTCAAGCGCGAACTACTGGAGGACCACCAGATTTAATATCTGCAGATGCTTGTGTAGAACGCACCCTTGACATCATCGAATATCTCAGACCACGCTATTGGTTTCTGGAAAATCCAAAAGGGCGATACCCCAATGCTTTGCGATTCAGACCTGTAGTGGATCAATTACCTACCCCTTTGTTTTGCTCATATTGCATGTACGGGGAGAAGTATAAGAAACCTACTTGTATCTGGACTAATGCGCCGCCCAGCGTACCACTGCGAGAATGTACCTCGCAGACTCCGTGTCCATGTAAATGGGCAACTGGAGTGCACCCCCTTACTGCTCAACTAGGGCCTCATCCAGATCAGCAGGGGATGCAGAATTCTCGCGCAGTATATCCTATACCTGCTAAGTTACTGAGAACCTTATTTCAGCGGTTATTTCCCAGGAATACAGGTGATGAAGATGCTGGGGTGACATCAGGAGAAAGCCACCCCTAAGGGGGGGAGAGTTGTGCCAGGGGGCACGATAGACTGCCAATTACCCCCACGGAAGGGGGATCCGATTCAGATTACCGGCATATTGGGAGAAATATTGATAGGGAATCTGAGATCGTGGATGAAGAATGCAAAATCAGTAAATGTTATCTCTCTGGCAGAATCGTGAACGATAGAAATATTATTAGGAACGATTATGACAGAATCAACGGTGTTGGTACAATACCGTGACAGATGACAATAGAGATGACATTTATGGCGGCGCAGGTTGGGGAAAAACAGGGATTCCTGTGACGAGAGAAACTAGCCGAACAGCCTGTGCTATATAGTGATGAAACACGATTCCCTTGGGAGCTTTGTTACAGAATAAAAATGTTTTCGTAACACGGGCCGTATTGCATAATCACCAGTTGTGATATATATATCGATTCGTATCCGATTACTCTGAAACTTCGTATATGCATTTGTATGCCCGTGACAGTTGAAAAAAATCAATAATTTCAAGTGTGCGTTTCACAATAGTGTCCGCTAACACCAAATTTCTTGGTTTGCGTCGGTGTGCTTTGGAATACTCCGTGCACGGTGGACTTGCCCATATTATATCAAATGTTTTTGGGACATATGTGTTTTTATAGTTCCATTGAAGAATATCACATCGTATGGTTGGATTATATTTTTCAAGAATGTCTAATGTTATAATCTCACAACTTGGGTAAATTTTAATTAATGCTTTTGAAAATGATTTTGTTCCGCAAAAAAGTTCTAATATTTTCATATATGTTTATTTTATTCATTTTTTTAAAAAAAGAAACTAGAGTAATGATAAGTTTGCATAACGATGATTGTTTCAACATTTTCCCTAACATACCAAGAAATTCAATAGACCTTTTCATTTGTGATTTACCATATAATCAAACAAATTGTTCTTGGGATAAAATTCCTTTCGATTTAGATAAATTATGGATTTAATTAAAGAAAATAGGTAAAAGACATTCAGCCTACATTTTTACTACTACCACTAAATTTGGACATACCATTATTGAAAGTAATAAGAAGATGTTTCGATATGATATCGTATATGAGAAAACAATGTCATTAGGCTTTTATCATGCAAATCAAATGCCTTTGAGAAGTCATGAAATGATATATGTATTTTATAAACATTTACCAACATTTAATCCAATAATGCTTGGAGGTCACAAACCTTATATAAGACAAGGTCAAGGTCCTCGGACTGAATTATACACTCATTACACCGATAGAACACCAACCATTTGTAAAGATGGAAAACGATTTCCAAGAAGTGTTATCAAATTTTCGAATGGAAATTACAAAAGTAAACATCCTTGTAGTAAACCGTACGATTTGTTCGAATGGATAATCAAATCTTACTCGAATCCTTACGATAATGTATTAGATTGTTGTATGGGTGTTGGAAATTCAGGTTTGGCATGTAAAAATCTCAAAAGAAACTATACAAGTATTGAAATTGACAAGAAATACTTCGAAATAGCTAAAGAAAACATCGAAAACTCAGAATAGATTCCTAAATTTGACTTCAGAATCGAATTCTTTGCGAAATTTTTTGTTTATAGTATGTTTGCGAACATAAAAAGCTCATTTTTTTCTAAGTGCGTTTTTGAGTTACTTTTTCGCTCAAAATGTGTAACTTAAATTCTGAAAATTCCGTTTTGATTTTTACAAATCTGACTTCAGAAATGGATTCCTTGCGAAATTCTACGTATAGAAAGTATTTATTAAGAGTTTTTTGTTGTTGATTTGGTGTTGATTTAGCGTCGTTTCCTACGACGATTCTCTGCTTATTTACTTCTCGTACGCTTCTCGTACCCCCCTTCAACGACACATGACATACACATGACAAACACATGACATACACATGACAGACACATGACAACCACATGACAGACACATGACAGACACATGACACTCGTATGCAAAACATTTATTTCATAGTAATCGTTATATTGAAACACGGCGTTGTCATTTGACTGTCATGTGTCTGTCATGTGTCTGTCATGTGTCTGTCATGTGTCTGTCATGTGTCGTTGAAGGGGGGTACGAGAAGCGTGCGAGAAGCGTGCATAAAGCATACAAGTGAGTTACACAAAGCAGGAACAAATAAATATTGTCGAGTGGACATCAAATATTATCGAGTAGTCAGCAAATATTATCGAGCAGTCATCGAATATTATCGAGTAGTCATGGAATATTATCGAGTAGTTATCGAATATTATCAAGTAGTCAACGAATATTATCGAGTAGTCATCGAATGTTATCGAATAGTCATCGAATATTACCGGGTGGTCATCGAATATTATCGAGTAGTCATCGAATATTATCGGGTGATCAGCGAATATTATCGCGTAGTCATCGAATATCATGGGGTAGGCGTCGAATATTATCGAATAGCCATCGAATATTATCGAGTGGTCATCGAATATTATCGAGAAGTCATCGAATATTCTCGAGTTATCATCGATTGTTTTCGAGCAATCATGGTATGTTATCGAGTACTCATCGAATATTATCGAGTAGTCATCGAACATCTTCGAGTAGGCATCAAATATTATCGAGTAGTCATCGAACATTATCGTGTAGTCATCGAATATTATCGAACAGTCGTCGAATATCATCGGTAGTTATCGAATATTATCGAGTAGTCATCGAATATTATTGAGTAGTCATCGATTATTATCGAGCAATCATCGTATGTTATCGAGTAGTCATCGAATATTATTGAGTAGTCATCGAACATCTTCGAGTAGTTATCGAATATTATCGAGTAGTTATCGAATATTATCGGGCGTCATCGAATGTTATCAGTAGTTGGTTTAGAGTCTTATCGAGTAGTCATCGAAAGTTATCGAGTAGTCATCGAACATTATCGAGAATTTATCGAATATTATCGAGCAGTCATCGAATATCATCGGGTAGTCATCGAATGTTATCGAATAGTCATCGAATATTATCGGGTGATCATCGAATATTATCGCGTAGTCATCGCATGTTATCGAATAGTCATCGAATATTATCGAATAGCCATCGAATATTATCGAGTGGTAATCGAATATTATCCAGCAGTATTCGAATATTATTGAGTAGTCATCGATTATTATCGAGCAATCATCGTATGTTATCGAGTAGTCATCGAATATTATCGAGTAGTCATCGAACATCTTCGAGTAGTTATCGAATATTATCGAGTAGTTATCGAATATTATCGAGTAGTCATCATATATCATCGAGTAGTCATCGATTAGTATCGAATAGTCATCGAATATTATCGAATAGTCATCGAATATCGTGTCGAGTAATTGTCGACTATTATTGAATGGTTATTGAAACCTAAATCAAGTGGTAACAAACAATCATAATGCCTTTCGAGGGGTCGTCAAATATTATCAAACATTTATCCATCATTTGGTTATGAAGATTTCCAAAATACTTGCATTTATTCGTCGCATTATCACCATAATAACTTATCTGCATAGTAACTATTTGTCCATGTTTTTTTTTGTATTTAGCAAATCTCAATTTAAACAACTTTCTTCTTTGGTTTGCATAGTTAATACCTTTTGATTTTATATAAGATGGATAATCCATCATACCGCACGCACCGACACTCGCTATCTTTCTATGATTTGTTTTATCAAATACATCAATCTTCTTATCTTTACTTGTTGATATCTTGACATATACATTCAATTTGTTTGCTTTATCTTTAGTGTATCGAGATATTGAATACTTACAAGTCATTTATATAGTCTATGTTATTATATTAGTATGCAAGGGTCTTTGTGCTCACCATTGAATAATTTTTGCAATAACAAAGTGTGGAATTCATCAAGTAAGATATTCAGTTTTCCTTATACCATGGATACTCCTAATTCAGTTTTAGATTTGAATAAAAGGTATGAGTCAAATGAAAGTGAAAAGAAACGATATAGAGTTCAAATGAATAGCTTGTTTAAACAATTAGGTGACTTACAACCGTCACAAATTCAACAATCATTTTCAAATAGTCTTAGGGAAAAAGCATATCATGTCGGAATATCTTCTTATCTCGGTTCAAGAAATTATCAATCTGATTTGTTATTTCCGGGAGGGTATGAACATAATACATATGTAACCGCTCAAAGACAATTGAATAAAGATATTCTCAACAATCAATTCAATATCGACCCGGAGCTTTCTAATTATGACGCCGTAGTACTCAATAATGGAAATAATCAAATACATATCGCATATCACGGTGCGTGGTCAAATCCATCCTACTTAAATGAAGATAAAGCGGACATATTTTCAGTAATTGAAGGTAAACATGGGGTTCGGTCAAAGATGTTGTCATTTCCTTACAAAATTTTGAAAAAATTAAAGGTAAAGGAATAACCAATACCAAACCGGTACCTAAAACAATCGAAGAATTAAGGAATAAAAAATATTGCGTTACTGTGCACGGTGAACAATGTTTTGCAAAATCGTGTATTATATTGGAAAAAAATCTTTAATGGACACAAAGCAAAAGTCTCCACACATTTACAAAAATTATTATACTGATAAACGTGGAATTCTTACTAAAGCTGCAAAAATTTTAATGAAAGAATTAAACTTTGATGAAGATGATGCTATTACTTTTGATGACTTTTATAAATTTGAAAATTATTTTAACAAAAGCATTAATGTATATGGAGGGCTCGCCCAAATGACATCAAAGTGCTTGGGCGAGAACTGCCGATAGTCCCAGTGCAGGATGTTTTCGCAGTGAGTGGGCTTCCATCGGTTCTGGATGTTCACCGAGACTACCTCACACCGAGGAAACTGCTTGCTGAACTGTCGTTCGACGGAGCCCGTGCCACAAAACAACACCAAGATCCGTATTGGGCGTCGAGACGGTTGTAGGCGTGCTGCTCCTCGACCAGGTCCTTGGGATGGCATGAAACTAGTGGGCGACACCGTCGCGAATGTGCCCACCTCGTCGTCGGCTCGTTCTTCCGGGATCCACGCCATTCCGTCCGCCTGTAACTCTTCAGGATCCGTCAACCATATCGCTCCTGCTGACTCCTCGCGTTTGCGAGTGACTCTGCTCTTTTCACGTTCTTGCCTCTTGGCCTCGACCTTCTCGAACTCCTGAAGAGCGCGGTTAGGTATCCCTTTTC
This sequence comes from Cymbomonas tetramitiformis, assembly GCA_001247695.2. Taxonomy (NCBI): domain Eukaryota; kingdom Viridiplantae; phylum Chlorophyta; class Pyramimonadophyceae; order Pyramimonadales; family Pyramimonadaceae; genus Cymbomonas; species Cymbomonas tetramitiformis. The sequence continues at coordinate 21,752 of LGRX02026101.1, read as the reverse complement.
GGCCAACTCCATCGAACTCGAGGTCCTCGCGAGTTTTCCATTCATTCTCGGAGCGCGGCATACCTACCCATTTGACCATGTACTCCGTCCATGTCCGCCCGCTACGTCTCCTCGTGCGTGACCTCTCAATGCACTCCACCGCCATCTCCTTACGACCGCTTACGTCCACAGGGGGAGGCGGAATCTCCGCACTCCTGTCCGCGAACTTGTCCTGGCCCGACTCCGTTGAGGTGAGTCTATCCACGGTGAAGACGTCGTGCACGCCTTCCACTGTGGTGGTAGCTTCAGGCGGTAAGCTGCGGGGGCCCCTCGGTCCTCGGGGGCGAGCTCCATCTGCCGATCGCTGTGGAAGGCCTCGAGTACCTCCATCGGGCCCAGGCGCTTCTTCAGCAACTTCTTGTGTAGGCCCCGATCCCCGGGCTGGGTGAGATGCGTGGCGTCCACCCACACCATGTCACCTATTGCGTACCGGCGAGCGCGATGGCGAGCGTCATACTGGGCCACTTGCTGCTGCTGAGCTACCAGCAACCTATCGCGAGCAGTCTGCAACTGCTGAACAAACTGCCGGGCGGTCTCGTGGGCCGTGCCTTTCTTCACGACGTCCCCTCTCCCCCCCTTGGCGCGGCCCCTACGAGAGGCCAATGCAGCTTCTATGAAGAAGTCGAGCTGCGACGCCGGGGCATGCCCATAGCAAAGCTCGAAGGGTGTGAATCCAGTAACCGCGGACCTGGAGTCGTTAATGGCGTACTCCACCGGGGTGCACCACAAATCCCAGTCTGTCTGGTTTGCGTCAACGTAGGCGCGCAACATGCGCTCCACCGTGTGGTTTGTGTGCTCCGCTTGGCCGTCCCCTTGTGGATGGTACGGCGTAGTGGAGGCCACCTGCACCCCCATAAGGCGATGCAACTCCATATGAAAGGCGTCACGGAAGCGAGAGTCCCTGTCACAAATGATCTTCATAGGAGCACCGTGCAGTCGCAAAACATGGTCGAAGTACATTCGTGCCACTTGCTCAGCAGAACTGTCGGAGTACAGCATGGGGACCACGTGCACCATCTTGGACAACTTGTCCGTGAACGTGGCGAAAATATCGCTAGCAATTAAAGAAGTGCTATCACTACTTATAGCGGATAAATTTGTAGACTCAACATTGTTAGTAGGCAAACTTGATATTCGCAAATATAGTGCATCATTTGTTTGCAAATTACAAGGATAATAACTTTCGAATATTGTGTCCGCTGTTTTTATTTCGAATAAATCAATTAATTGAGAAACATTTGATAAATTGTTAGTTTGTCTATTTACACGTCCGCCTAAAATTTCGTCGGCGTCGTTATATTTGCTTGGACCTATAACTTTAGTTTGTAGTTCAGCTTGCAAAGGATTGTTTGCATCGAATTCATTTCTAACTGAGAAAGAAACAAATTTAATATTTGGAACTGCGACTGATAAAGTAATTTTAAACTTATTTTTATAATCTACAGGATTACCATTATATTTTACATCAACGGTTCCCGTATATCCAAATTCATTATCTAAAACAGCTTTTATATTTGTACTTAAAACTGTTTCTAATTGAGATAATTCTGTATAATTTGCAAAAGTAATTTCTACGGGAAATAATGTATTTGTATTTGTATTACCTATAAAGAATATTCCGTTAAAATTGTTAATTGTGTACCATGTTTTTGCAGCCGAAAAAGAATTTAGTACAACACGTAATCTACTTGTAGCTCTATAATTCAATAAAGCCGTAGGTATATTGACATCAATTCTTCTCGAATCACCTGCCGAATTTTCTTCACTCATCGATAAAAGAACCTGAAATTACTGAAAAATTCGAACAAAAATCAGAACCCAAAATAATCGACAAGAAATATGTTAAAAAATCAAAAAAGAAAGACAAAGTTTCAAAAACGGAAGGAAAACCAAACGCAGCACCTCCGACTTATCATGACGTTTTGAATTCAGACCCTCATTTTCATAAAACATTTAAATCATTGTTTCCAGAATTTTGAAAGAATATTTGTATCATTTATCTTTCCAATAGTCTTTCCCATAAGAAACAAATATCTCTTGATTCTTTTTTACATTTGATTTTAATCGAACATTTCCTACGGAATTTATTTTAGCATTATTTTTGCATTTGATTCTTTTGGCACTTTGAGGGGTACAATCATTGAACTTACCGGCAACTGAATTTGTTCTCGATGCATCATAAAACAGATTATTATTCTTTTTCCAAATATGTGTTCTTCGATTCAATGGAGGTAATTCATTCATTGTCAATCGTTGCGTGCCGACGGTGTATCGACCCACTAACTTATTTTTTTTCAAGTCTTCTTTGGTATATACTCCAAGACCTGAATTTGGAATACTACTTTCTTTTATGTTTACTACTCTATGAACATAACAATAAGGACTATATTTACAAGTCATGTTTCTACATTGATTTCCACTACTTTTCGAAATAGCTATACACCGTTCACAAGATGTATTCTTCATAAGTTATGGATTTATTTTTTCAGGAATAATGAATTCATCAAATCGGTTTCGAAACATCGATGGATGATTGTCTTTTTTATGTAAATCGATTAATAAAAATGAATGTGGTTCATTGATAGCATGTGCATATACTTCATAGAAAGTCTTTTCGTCAATTTCACCGGCACAAGATTCATATATTTCTTGTAATTCTTTTTTTGTCTTTCATTTTAAATACCGCCAAAGAAGTTGCATTGTTTTTTACGGCTCTTGGGCAAGAACCAAATTGGCTTTTGAAGTTCTGAATGCAAATGTAACGACTTATTCCTAAAGCACCACCGGTTTCAAAATCAGCTATATGTCGATGTCTTGTGATAAAATTCAGAAATTTAGGAGTTGGAAACAAATTCGTTGATTGACAATCATCGACAAAAACAGCCAATATAGGTCGTTTACCATTATATTTATGGACGGGTTTTTCGAAACCGCCTGATGTCAAAAATTCTAACAATAATTCTGGGTCGATATCATCGATAAAGATATTTCTATTATTTAATTTTTCCATCAATAAATTCCATTTTTTCAAGTCTTCATGATATTTCAAATATGTGTCTCTTTCTCCTTCGGCTTTTTGAATAATATCATTGATAACATTTGCACCATCGTCGGGTTCGTACACATCTTCGGAGTCGATATCTAATGATTTCATTAATTTCTTGTTTGAATTAAATGTAGGACTTATTACAAATATTCGATGTAATGACCCTTCTTTTTTCAACATTTTAAGATAGTTAGTCACCGCAACTGATTTTCCGCTTCCTCTTTTGCCTATGAAAATTGAATTTTGATGAGCTTTTAACATGTTCGGTCCGGTTTTGATATTGAAAGCACTTCCATTCGGTATTTCTATATTCATATCTTTTATCTTTACAATTTTCATGTATATATAGTCTATTTATTATTTCTTTTTTGGAAACTAAAGTAATGATAAGTTTACACAATGATGATTGTTTTAACATTTTGCCTAATATTCCAAGAAATTCAATAAACCTATTTATTTGTGATTTACCATATGGTCAAACAAATTGTTCTTGGGATAAAATTCCTTTCGATTTAGATAAATTATGGATTGAATTGAAGAGAATAGGCAAAAGACATTCAGCCTATATCTTTACGACCACCACTAAATTTGGCCATACCATTCGACGGCTAATCGATGATATTTGATGCCAAATCGATAATATTTGATGACTACTCTAAAAATGCCGTGGCACGACTAAAAGCTATGGATAAAAGAAAATTTCCGAAGCCAAAAAAGATATCAAACTTGCAAAACATTTTTTTAAACAATAGAGGCTGCACAAAATCAAATTAAACCAACAATAAAAGAAGTCGAAATCGTTACTATGAAATTATGGAATAAAGCTGAACTGGACATCATTGAAAAAAGATATGTTAGAAAATCAAAAAAGAAATATGTGATTGTTGTGGAATCCGATAATATTCGATGCCTGCTCGATGCTGTTAGATGTCTGTTCGATAATATTCGAAGATTGGTTGATAATACTCGATGCCCACTCGATAACATTCGATGACCACTCGATAATATTCAATGTCCAACCGATAATATTCGATGACTACCCGATAACATTTAATGAATGTTCGATAATATTCGATGACTACCCGATAACATCCAATGATTGTTCGATAATATTCGATGACTGTTCGATAACATGCAATGACCACTCGATAACATTCGATGACCACTCGATAATATTCAATGACTAACCGATAATATTCGGTTACTTCTCGATGATATACGACGACTACTCGATAATCTTCGATGATTTCTCGATAACATGCGATGAATATTCGATAACATACGATGACCACTCGATAATATTCGATGACTACTCGATGATCGTCGACGACTCCTCGATAATATTCGATGATTTATCGATAATATTCGATGACGGCTCGATGATATTTGATGACTACTCGATAATAATTTATGGTTGTTCGATAACATTCGATGAATGTTCGATAACATGCGATAGCCACTCGATAACATTCGACGATTACTCGATGATATTCGATGACTACCCATAATACTCGATAACTGCTCGATAATATTCGATGACATATCGATAAGTTTCGATGATTGCTCGATAATATTTGTCATATGACAGTCAAAAATCGTCGGTCATACCCCAAAAATCGTCGGTCATAACCACATGACATCCTATGACAGTCGAAAATCGTCGGTCATACCCCCAAAATCGTCGGTCATAGCCACATGACATTCAAAATTCGTCCCCCAAAATCGTCGGTCATAGCCACATGACATCATATAGCCGAACGTTTGTCACACCCCAAAAATCGTCGGTCATAGCTTTGGACATCCTATGACATTCGAAAATCGTCGGTCATACCCCCAAAACAGGTCGGTCATAGCCACAGGACATTCTATGACAGTCATAAAAGGACAGTCATGCATCAAAAAATGACAGTCATAGCCTCATGGTTTCATATGACAGTCATAAAAGGACAGTCATAGCCACATGACAGTCATAGAAGGACAGTCATGCATCAAAAAAGGACTGTCATAGCCTCATGGTTTCATATGACAGTCATAAAAATATTATCGAGTAGTCATTGAATATCATCGAGCAGTCATCAAATATCATCAGCGCCATCGAATATTATCAGTATTCATCGAATTATCGAGCAGTCATCGAATATTATTGAGCACTCATCGAATGCTATCTTGTGGTCATCGAATATTATCGATTAGGCATCCAATATTATCGAGCAGTCGACGAACGTTATCGAATAGTCATCGAATATTATCGAACAGCCATCAAATCGAGCAGTTATCAAATATTATCGAGTAGTCATCGAATATTATCGAGTAGTCATCGAATGTTATCGAGTAGTCATCGAATATCATCGATCAGTCATCGAATATTATCGAGTAGTCATCGAATATTATCGAGCGTCATCCAATATTATTATATTATCGAGCAAATATCGAATATTATCGAGTTTTCATCGAATATTATCGAGTGGTTATCGAATATTATCGAGTGGTCATCGGATATTATCGAGTAGTCATCAAATAGCATCCGGTAGTCGTCGAATGTTATCGAGCACCATCGAATATTATCGAGTAGTTATCGAATATTATCGATTAGTCATCGAATGTTATCGAGCAATCATCGAATGTTTTTGAGTAGTCATCGAATCTTATCGAGCAGTCATCGAATATTATCGAGTAGTCATCGAATAATATCGAGTAGTTATCGAATATCGAGTCGAGTAATTGTCGACTATTATTGAATGGTTATTGAAACCTAAATCAAGTGGTAACGAACAATCATCATGCTTTTTGAGGGGTCGTCAAATATTATCAAACATTTAACCATCATTTGGTTATGAAGATTTACAAAATACCTGCATTTGTTTGTCGCATTATCACCACAACAATTGGTCAACATAATAACTATCGGTACCTTTTTTATATCTATCTTTATTGTGTCTTACCTTGTACAATTCTCTTCTTTTGTTTGCATACTTGATACCTTTTGATTTAATATAAGATGGATAATCCATCATACCTTTTGCACCGATACTTGCCAGTTTTTTATTAGTTTTTTATCGAACACATCGACTTTTTTGTGTTTGTTAGTTGAAACTTTTACATATACTTTTAGTTTATTTGCTTTATCTTTGGTGTATTGTGATATTGAATAATTAGAAGTCATTTATATAGTCTATGTTATTATATTAGTATGCAAGGGTCTTTGTGCTCACCGTTGAATAATTTTTGCAATAACAAAGTGTGGAATTCATCAAGTAAGATATTCAGTTTTCCTAATAACATGGATACTCCTAATTCAGTTTCAGATTTATATAAAAGGTATGGGTCAAATGAAAGTGAAAAGAAACGATATAGAGTTCAAATGAATAGCTTGTTCAAACAATTAGGTGATTTGCAACCGTCACAAATTCGACAATCGTTTTCCAATAGTCTTAGGGAAAAGGCTCTCCATGTCGGAATATCTTCTTATCTCGGTTCAAGAAATTATCAATCTGATTTATTATTTCCGGGCGGTTATGAACATAACACCTATGTGACCGCTCAAAGACAATTGAATAAAGATATTCTCAACAATCGATTCAATATCGACCCGGAGCTTTCTAATTATGACGCCGTAGTACTCAATAATGGAAATAATCAAATACATATTGCATATCACGGTGCGTCGTCAAATCCATCCTACTTAAATGAAGATAAAGCGGACATATTTTCGGTGATTAAAGGTGAACATGAAACACGAGATTCATTTTTAAGGGCTGAAAAGGTATATTTAGACACATTGAAAAAGTATCCTAATCATGACATTGAATTATTAGGGACATCTTTGGGCGGTGCGAAATCCATTCATGTCGGTGAGAAATTCAATGTTAAATCGACGACGTTCAATCCATTTCTATCACATATACATACTCCTAAAGTTAATGGAAATACACCGCAAAATATTCATCGAGTTGTAACTGATTGGGCCACTGCGGGAGCTTTAAAAATATCATCAAATTCAAATAGAAAGTTGTTTCATTACTTCGAAAACAAGAACCCTTATGATTTATTGAAAGCACCGTATCAATATATCACTTCGCCGCATAATCTCAAACAGTTCTTTCAAATGCCAAAGAATAACAAAGTTAATAAGGTAAATTTATTGAAATCTACATTTAATACTATAGGGACCGGACTCGATGTGTTGATGTTCGGAAATGCTTTGAATGACGCAAGAAATCTTTCTTCAAAAAATGTTGGAAGTGATGAATTTAACAATCGAATTTCAGAAGATTTGAATCCATTAGGACTGTTAGGAGTGAATTTCGATATCGACAAAAATTACTTGCATGACGACGCACCCTTAGAAGCAAGATTATTGGCTGATTATATATCTAACAAAGGTCCTCAAAGAATGACATCATTTGATAGAAGTATAGATAAATCACAATCAAATAAGTATACATCCATCAATGAAAATATGATTAAAGATGAAAATAATAATCTTTTGGTAAATTATGGAACGTGAACACTTAATAAAAATGCTCAGATTTTGTACCCTGATTTATCCACATTTTATATTGAATTGATTGTTGATGATTATATCAAAAGACCAAAACTATATGACGATATGTATAATGGAAACATTGAATTACCTTTACCATTGAATAGAGATTCAAAGGAAGATATTGAAATGAATAAAAACTATATTGATAGTATAAATAGAGATAGTCATGAGTGTAATATCTGAACGTACACTTTATTTATCAAGTGAAGACCTGGTAGTGTTAACAAATAGAGTAATACTTTTAATAAATCCATGTTCTTATAATTTTTCACTTTGAGCTATTTTTTCTATAGCTTTTTGTAGATTTTTAGGATTATATCCTAAATAAATGTCATCGTTTTTAATCAAAAAACCATCTTCAAATTGCAGCTCAAATGATATTAATCGTTTATTATCACTCGATGGTTCGGGTACAAACTTTCGTAAACCTTTTATTTCGAATAAATTGAAATCTATTGGACCATACACATCTACGGACGTTTTGAACTTTTCGATGTACTTAGTGCGTTTATTATTTTTGATTTCTTTGATATTTTTAATATCAGTTTTTACATTATTTACAAATTTGTTGACTTTTTGAGTTTTCTTTTTATTTATATTTTTTCGTGAAATTTCACGGTATTTTTTGAAAGTTTTAGATTTTCCATTGTATTTGTCTTTGATTTCAGTTTTCAACGATTTTTCATAATAATTTTTTGTAATAAATTCGTTAGATTTTTTCTTCCATTTATTATCTTAAAACTTTCTAGAATATCTTGTAAATCAGCAAAATCCTTTCTAGTTTTTGCATCCTTCATTTCAATGTTGAAAGCTTTCCATTGACTAGGTGTGAGTTCAATATTTGAGGTGTTAAGTTTGGACATGGGCGTACACATTTAATCACGTAATTTATTCTCAATTTATTACGTAATTATTTCTTGTATTTATTATTTAGTTATTTGGTGTATATAAATGGTACGCTATAGTCGGTACTTAACTACTACGAACCATTCAATTTCCTAATAATATTTTCATTATTTACTTGGATTTTGCTACTATATAGCGTAAAAAAGGACAGTCATAGCCACATGACAGTCATAGAAGGACAGTCGTGCATCAAAAAAGGATTGTCATAGCCACATGACATCATATGACAGTCGAAAATCGTCGGTCATACCCCCAGAACAGGTCGGTCATAGCCACATGACATCCTATGACATTCGAAAATCGTCGGTCATACCCCCAAATGGTCGGTCATAGCCACATGACATCATATGACAGTCGTATAAATATTATCGAGTGGTCATCAAATATCATCGAGCAGTCATCGAATATCATCAAGCAGTCATCGAATATTATCGAGTATTCATCGAATATAATCGAGCAGTCATCGAATATTATCGAGCAGTCATCGAATATTATCGAGCAGACATCGAATATCATCGAGCAGTCATCAAATATTATCGAATAATCATCGAATATTATCGAGTAGCCATCGAATATTATCGAGTTGTCATCGAATATCATCAAGCAGTCATCGAATATTATCGAGTATTCATCGAATGTTATCGATGAGCCATCGAATATTATCGAGTAGTCATCGAATATTATCACGAGCGATCATCGAATATCAATGAGTAGTCATCGAACATCATCGAGTAGTCATCGGATGTTATCGAGTAGTCATCGAATATTATCAGCTGCTATCAAATATTATCAGTAGTCATCGAATATTATCGATCGAATGTGCTTATCAAATATTATCGAGTAGTCATCGAATATTATCGAAGCTATTAAATATTGTCGAGTGGTCATCGTATATTATCAAGCCGTCGTATTATTATTGAATATTATTGAGTAGTCATCGAATATTATCGAGCAGTCATCGAATATTATCGAGTAGTTATCGATATTATCTAACAGTCATCGAATATTATCGAGCAATCGTCGAATGTTATCGCGTAGTCATCAAATATTATCGCGTAGTCATCGGATATTATCGAGCAGTCATCGAATATTATCGAGTAGTCATCGAATATTATCGAATAGTTATCGAATGTTATCGAGTAGTCATCGAATATCGTGTCGAGTAATTGTCGACTATTATTGAAAGGTTATTGAAACCTAAATCAAGTGGTAACAAACAATCATCATGCTTTTCGAGGGGTCGTCAAATATTATCAAACATTTATCCATCATTTGGTCATGCAGATTTACAAAATACATGCATTTGTTTGTCTCATTATCACCATAACAAGTTGTCGGCATAATAACTATTAGTACCTTTTTTATGCCTATCTTTATTGTGTCTTAACTTGTATAACTTTCTCCTTTGGTTAGCATACTTAAGACCTTTTGATTTAATATATGAAGGGTAATCCATCATACCTCTCGCTCCAATACTTGCCAATTTTTTGTTGTCTTTATTAAAGACATCAATCTTCTTATCTTTATTTGTTGATGGCTTAACATATACATTCAGTTTATTTGCTTTATCCTTAGTGTATTGAGATATCGAATATTTACATGTCATTATAGTATGTATATATATATTAATGGAAAGACATACTCAATCATTGTGTTCACCGTTGTTCATTCAAAATGATTTTTGCAAAGACAAAGTTTACAATGCATCAAATAACATATTCAATTTTCGAAATAACGATAATACTTACATAGTTCCGAAGGTGAATAAAAGATATAAGTTCAATGACATTGATAACAAACAATATAGAGTTCAATTGAATAGCTTATTTACACAATTAGGTGACTTACAACCGTCACAAATTCAACAATCATTTTCCAATAGTCTTAGAGAAAAGGCTCTTCATGTTGGAATTTCAAGCTATCTCGGCTCAAGAAATTATCAATCAGATTTATCATTTCCAGGTGGATACGAGTATAACACCTTAGAGACCGCTCAAAAACAATTGAATAAAGATATTCTTTCTAATAAATTCAAAATTGACCCCGAACTTTCTTCGTATGACGCCGTAGTGCTTAACAATGGAAATAATCAAATGCATATCGCATATCACGGTGCGTCGTCAAATCCATCCTACTTAAATGAAGATAAAGCGGACATATTTTCGGTGATTAAAGGTAAACATGAAACACGAGATTCATTTTTAAGAGCTGAAAAGGTATATTTAGACACATTGAAAAAGTATCCTAATCATGACATTGAATTGTTAGGGACATCTTTGGGCGGTGCGAAATCCATTCATGTTCAGAAAGAAAACACTGTTCATACACGTGACCACTTACCTGAATGTGTTTACGTTGCAGTACGAATCGAAAATCTTTTGCAAGCGCATCGACTGGATGCAAGGGCTGAACGGGAGAAGTACTTCAAACACATTCAGAAATCCAGCGCAGCAAAAGGCAACGCGAAGTGGTGGAAATATACTACCATGATCATCGATGGCATGACACAACGTACCACACAATTGCCTCACTTTCGTCGAATGCCCTCTTGGGTCAAAGACAATAAGGCATTGATAGATACCCACTGCATGGGGATACTCATCGAAGGCATCGGTCGTTTTATGGAATTCAATTTCAGTCATAACTACTCTGACAACTCGAACTATCTTGCGAACGTCATACAGCGGGCAGTAGCACGAGTTCATGAGCATCGACGATCGGGTGGGCATCCGTTACCGGAAGTATTGTATCTACAATTGGACAATGTAAGCAGCAATAAGAGCCACTTCGTGATTGCTTATTGTGCCATGCTGGTCAAACGTGGGGTATTCCGCAAGGTGAAGATCAACTATCTGATCGTGGGACATACACACGAAAATATCGATCAGATGTTTTCAAGGTTTTCTGTGGCTTTGAGGAGGCTGAACGTTTGGGACATCGAGCATTTGATGGAGGTGGCTAGGAACTGCTTTAAGGATGGAGTAGTTCCGGAATGTCAACTGATCGATGAGGTGCACGATGTCAAGGGCTGGATGCATGGATGCTATAACGAAGTGCGCGATGTCAGCTTCCAACATGCATTCAAGATTTTTTCTGGCCCCACAGGCGACGTGTTAGTGCAGGCGAAACGTTATTCATTCGATCCAGTCTGGCTTCCAAAGGAAGGTGGGGTGAAGGTATTTAAGAGCAGCCTGCCCGAGGGCTCACCATGCTTTGTCGAGCCTAAATCCATTAACGAATTGAGCGCACGGAAACAAGCGAAGCAGCTTGCGACTTCCAGGAAGTCTACGAGCAATCCATTGAAAGAGATCGAGGATCTTGTCATTCAATGCCAGAGGAATCTTTGCTTATGCATTCGAGGTAAGCACTGCACTGCTAGCGATTACGATTTGATTTGTCATATTTCAAATGTAAGTGGCCTTCTTAGTTTCTCGGGTTATGTTTTGCAGATGTCGCAACCACCGAGGAGGCGGAGCGGCTTCAATTTCTAGCCAAGCGCGCAAATACTTTTCTTGAAGGGTATGTTCAAATGCAACGTGACATTGCGGCAGGAACGTTCGAACTGAAAGAGAAGACAACGTGGGTGCTGCACGAGGCTCCCTTTGAGGTTACTGGACCCATGATGCCTGTTCCTTCGGGTGCTTTGAGCGCGAACGGGCGAGATGCGGAAGTACTGATTGTCGATGAGCCAATGGCTGATACGAATGATATTGAACGTGGATACACGGATGCACAACTGGCTGATTACGTGCAGGGCCTTCGGGACTCCGTAGCGGTTCACGTGCGCCCAGTACCTCGTCCTATCTACATCGGGGCACAAAAAAATACCATTGGAAGACGAGCTCGAGATCATCTTGCGCAATACATTCTGGGAGAAACTGACGACCCGGACTACGATGTGAGCTACAGCAAGATGAAGAAAGGTAGCATGGCTGTGTTGATTGCTCCCGAATCCGAGAAGACTGCCCGGACGGAATACCCGTTTCGTATCGCTCTGGGAAGGAGCCGAGGATGGTCGAGATATCTGTACCTTTGTGAGGTACAAGAGCAGCTGCTAAATGAGAAAGGTGAGAAATGTTTGTTGATGTGATTGCGCGCGCAACCTGCTTTTAACATCACAACGTTTTATGTCAATCTAATATCTCTTTTATCTTCTTTCTGGTGCAGGAGAAAAATGTTTGCGGTGGTTGACTTGTGGTACATTTAAGCTCACGAGCGCCTCCCAAAAGGAGGCCCAGAATGCAGACTCCCGGCTTTCGAAGGAGAAGGCATCGAAACCTGAAAGTTTCCGGCTGCATCATACACTGCGCGTTATGATGACGTGGCAGGTCACCCGTCGTCTATAAACCGAGAATAGTAACAGAAAAATACCGTCTAAAAACATGCATACTGGTTCACCTATCCCCAATAGTCTGTTTAACGCGGAACTGACGCGGAACTGACGCGGAACCGACGCGGAACCGACGCTAGATTAACAACGAAAAATTCCAAAAAAAAATACTTTCTGTACGTAGAATTTCGCAGGAAATCCATTTCTGAAGTCAGATTTGAGTAATTCGATGCAAATATTCCAGAAAATTTGTTCAAAATTAAGGAAATCGCAGCGTACTTGCGGCGTACACGCAACATAAACGCATTTTAAACCATCAATGCATACAAAGAAACACAATGAAAAATTCTTGGAAAATAATTAACTTAAGTAGAATTTCGCAAGGAATCCATTTCTGCAGTCAGATTTGTAAAAATCAAAACAAAATTGCCAGAAATTAAGTTACACATTTTACGCGAAAAAATAGTAACTCAAGACGCACCTATAAGAAATGAGTTGTTTATGGAAAAGAAAATAAATTAAAAAAAAGCTTGTAAATTCATATGTATATGGAAATTTCGCAAGGAATCTGTTTCTGAAATCAAATTTGTGAAAATTCAATTGCAAATAATGCTATGATTAAATTAAACATTTGTTATTTTCTTCTACGATAGTGGACTTTTTTCAAAAAGTTTTATCAAAAGATTTTTTAGAAATTCATTATAAACGTAAAATGTCGTCAGGAACTCAAATATGTTTTCAAAATTTGAAGAAAAAGTTTTCCTTCATTTACATTGAATTTATTATGTTGTTTTAGGCATTTTTTAATATTTATTTTAGTGTACTTACTCATTAAAACCAAAATCGTGGAATGGTTTCATTTGGGACAATTAGTCTGAAAAAGTACAATTCAAAAAATGTATATGTATTTTTATGTAAAATTAATCTGAATTTTCAATCAATTCTTTAGCTATTTCGAAGTATTTTTTATCGATTTCAATGCCAACATAATTTCTTTTAAGATTCTTACATGCCAAAGCTGAATTTTCAATACCCATACAACAATCCAATACATTGTCATACGGATTTGAATAAGATTTGACTATCCATTCGAATAAATGGTACGGTTTACTACAAGGATGTTTGCCTTTGTAGTTTCCATTTGAAAATTTAATAACACTTCTTGGAAATCTTTTTCCATCTTTACAAATTGTTGGTGTTCTATCGGTGTAATGAGTGTATGATTCAGTCCGAGGACCTTGACCTTGTCTTATATAAGGTTTGTGACCTTCAATCATTATTGGATTATATGTTGGTAAATGTTTGTAAAAGACATCAAAGGCATTTGATTTGCATGATAAAAGCCTAATGACATTGTTTTCTCATATACGATATCATATCGAAACATCTTCTTATTACTTTCAATAATGGTATGTCCAAATTTAGTGGTAGTAGTAAAGATATAGGCTGAATGTATTTTACCTATTCTCATTAATTCAATCCATAATTTATCTAAATCAAAAGGAATTTTGTCCCAAGAACAATTTGTTTGATTGTATGGTAAATCACAAATGAAAAGGTCTATTTACAATGAAACAAAGCACGAAGTGAATCTGAGTGTGACACAATATTCTAATGGAGAGGAATTTATTCACAACAATATTGGAGAAGCTTGCAAATTTTTATTTTCAAACAAACATAAAGGGTTTACTTTTATAGCACATAATGGTAGTAAGTATGATTATGTACTTATCATAGAATACATAATGACAACAATGGATGAAATTCCCGAAACGGTACAAAATGGTGGTAAAATAATGTATCTAAAATATCAAAACGTGACATTAATGGACAGCTACCTACATTTAACAAATCCATTAAGTAAATTCTCAAAAATATTCGATTTATAAGGTGAGAAGAAAGGTTATTTTCCTCACAAGTTTGATACCCCTGAAAATAAAAAATATGAGGGTTTAATACCGGACAAAATGTACTATGGATACAATCAAATGAAAGGTGATGCACGAGCGAAATTTTTGGATTGGTATTCGCAAATGAAAAACAAGAAATATCATTTTGTGATGGAAAAAGAAATATTAGATTATTGTCAAAGTGATGTAAGAATTTTACGATTAGGATGGATGGAATATAGAAAGAAAATTTTAGAAATTACAAATGAAGAAATTGACCCCACAGCCTATTTAACGATTGCATCATTGACACAAACAATTCATAGATATTTGCATATGCCTGAAAATTCCATAGCTATTTTGAATAGTGTCATCAAAGTAAAACAACAATCAAAAATAGGTGACATTTGGTTGGAATATGTAAAACATACAAATAAAATTGTTAATTTGATAAAAGAATACAAAATTCCTCACTTCCATTTTGGAAACAATGAACGGCACAAATATGTCGATGGTTATGATTCTGAAACAAATACTATATATGAATTTCTTGGAGACTATTGGCATGGAAATCCTGAAACAAATGGTAAGAATATGTTTAGAAAAAAATATGCCACAAATAAAACATTTTATCAACTGTATGAAGAGACTTACCAATATGTCGGTTGAAAAAAATCAATAATTTCAAGTGTGCGTTTCACAATAGTGTCCGCTAACATCAAATCTCTTATGTCATTGACATACCTGTTAAAACTAATGTGACTATACCATACGACGTGGCGTCCGGAGTCCCGCCATCTAAGCCTGCTAGTATTTGCAAAAAGAATAATGGCGTGCCCTGTCCCGCCATTAACGAAGAACTCTTCTTTTCTTCGAACGGGAATTTACCGTTTATAAAATATATGTGCGGTAAAGAGTGTTTGATGGGAGCTTGCACGAGGGGGAAACAGACGCATTTTACCCAACTCCACAAGTATAGTTCGCTCGATCAAGTGCACTCATATCTGCTTGATCTTGTCGAGAATAGGGACAGCCCACACCAGCAGAAAGAGATTGCGATTGGTTTTTGTCCCAAAAACATTTGATATACTGATATACGGAGCCGTGACCGGCGTAATCCAGCATGATGGGAGAAAGGCTACGCAACCATTTCCCCCCCAGCACCACGTCCACTCGGATCCCGAGCGGCAACACCCGCATGGCCATGGCCGACTCATTATAGGTGGAGCCCGCTGCGGTGGGGGCCGTGAACTTCGAGTAGGCCACAGCCCCTGTGGTCTTCACCGACCCGTCCGCTAGTGTGACCTTCATTCGCGGGCCCGCGTGCCGTACGCGTAGGCCACAACGTCGTACGCAGTCTTCAGACACGAAGTTGTCCGAGGCACCGGAGTCCACGAGTACCTTGACAAGCTTGCCACGCAGATACGCGTAGAAGACTAACAGCAGCGCTCCTTCCTCATCATGAGCCGCAGCGAGCTGAGATGCCCACAGCACACCCCCGTCACGCAGGATGCGCTTGCAACGGCCGACACCCATGCTCGTGTCGTTGTCACCCCCACACGCTTCATCACCATCATCGTCGTCATCATCATCCTCCGTCAGTGGGTGACTGCGCATGCTTTCTTCCTCAGTGTCTTCCTGCAGGGGGTGAGTATTCAGTGCGTGAATCTCCTCTGGGGCCCCAGCTTTGGCCAGCTGTTGGGTCATGCTGTCCTCGACCCCACCAGCGTCCGGCGCTGGCGGGTCTGCACTCCGCTGCTGGCCCCTGTCTGCAGCCATTTGCTGGGTCAAATTGTCCTCCAGGTGCTCCGGAGACTCGCTCATTGGTCCACCCTCCAGTACTTCGTCAGGAGTCACGGCATCGGGCGGTGTAACCTCAATTGGCTGCTGCTCCGGCTGCTCGCCAAAGAGATCCGCTCTCACCTCTGCAGGAGTCACCGCCGACTGCCTCTCACGGTACTGGTGCACCCTGTACAAGCTGCACCATGCATCCGGCATCCCGGGGATGTCCCCCCCTGTGCCAGGGATGGTCCCCGTGGCCGAAACAGAAGCCGCGGGCACTCCCACGGAGTTTCCACCAACATCCCCCGTAGCCCAAGGGTAGGGGGGCGAGTCCATGACGGCCAGCGATTCCTCCGCCGGCATCCCACGCTGTCGGCCGCGCCAGCGCAGAAGGCCCTCCGCTTCCCACGCGCGGTGCCCTATCGGGGCATCCTGCTGCAGGGCGTCAGCCTGCTCCGCCGAAGTCATCTCGTCCCACGCAAGGGATAGATCGTGGGCCCGTGTCTCCGCCAGGTCCAGTGCCCGAACCTGCTGGGAGTCGTTGCACATCCCACGTGACCTCGAAGGGCCCTGCAACAGTGCCGACACGTGCTCGACCATGCGCTGTTGCCGCGTCGGCAGTGGCAGCGTGCCCAACGGAGTGTGGTGGGCCGGGGCTTGCTTCTGCAGGCACATCAGGTCCACCTCATTCCTGAAGTTGTCCAGCTCGCACCGTCTCTTGTACCTCCGAGCTGGCGCGGCAGACGACCTCATGCCACGACCTTGTTGCATCCGTTCCAGTGCAGTACGGATCCCCGTCGTCGACTTGCGCTTCAGGCTTTTGCGCAGTCGCATCATCAACACTTCCATGGAAAGCGCCCCCACTGGCCGCCTGAAGTGCCAAGCATTCAAACGGTCAGACACTGCGGCCAAGCAGGGCCTGTAGATACCCTCGTAGGCCCAGGGTTCTAGTACGGAGTAGTGCTCAGGCATGGGGTCGTCGATGATGGGGGTTACCCCCGCCGCTGCGGGAGCCGGTTGAGGGGCTTCGGCAAGAGAGCGACGTCCAGTGTCACTTTCTGGCCCCTCAGCCGAAAGGGTCCTCAGACCCTATTGCCGATCCGAGTCGGCCGGCAACTCGCCGGCTGCCGGGGACGCCCGCTGCGCCTCAATGATGCCCTCCACCAGATCCGTACAATCAGTGAGAGCCGCCAACTCTTGAACAGCGTTGACGTCTGCGGCTGCAAGGGCCTCCACTTCTCTCCGCAGCTCCGCCGGTGCCCACGAGATGTCCTCGTCGTGTGCCATGGCGAAGAACATAGCGGCCACCTGCCGCCTGTCTCGAGACAACCTTTTAGGAGCGTTCGCCTTCCACGCAGCCAGCTTGGCCGCGTCCTTGCAATCCCGCACCAGATGTCCACGCCTTCCACACGCGTAGCACTCCCGTGTCTCTGGAGCCGGGAGGCCAGGTGGAGCACCAGGAAGGGGCAGTCCAGGTGGAGGAGGAGGTGTGGATGCCGCGGCCAGATCGAGCTCAGACTCCGTCAGTGCATTCAGGGCACGTCCTCGACGTTGCTGCCAGAAAGGTGCAGAAGGTGCTGGGGCTCTTCTGCTGGCTGCGTCCGCCGCCTTGGATGCCTTGCTCGCCTCGATGTCACTGGCGAACTCGAGCACCTTGAGAACAGCCGAGGTAACGCCTCGGCTGTGCCCTTCAGCACGTGCCCGATCCTCCCACTCCCCTGGATCATTGAGGTCCAGGTTCACCCTCCTCATTTCCAGCCCCACCTTGCTGTGGTGCACCAACCCCCGCCAGAAGTGGTGGCCGAAATCCTCGTCGGAGACGGGCACACAACCAGGCACTACCTTGGCCAGGAAGTTCACGGTGCGCTGTCGCGCAGACAGTCGCGAGTGGTAAGCGTTGGCCGTCTCCTTACTCGACTGTCTTCGGGTGAGTCCATCACGCAGCTTCTGCAGCTTCTCGATGGCCAGCAGGCTGAGGGCCAGGTCCCCGAAGAATATGTCAGCGTCAGCGTACCGTTGTATCCACCCCGCCGACGTGCCGACACCTCCCGCGGCCTTCTCCACAAACTCCCGCTGCTCACCTCGCAAACACTCCTCCGCCACAATCCACATGATGTCAGGGACGGAGGTAATGCATCCCTCACCGGTGCAGCTAGCTTGGCGGCACGCCCTCATCACCAGCTTGTTGTCCAGTAAGTTCTGGACCTTTCGAGAGAAGGCCTCCAGCTGGTTGACCTTGTCGTCTTCGGACAAATCCCCTTCTGCAGGGAACTTCGGCAGCTTGTTCACGAGCTTCAGCAGCGCGTCCTCCACCTTCTGCTCGCCGATGAGGTCACGGCTGCTGGGCTCTCCCGCGGTGGACGATGAAGTAGCTGCAGGGGTAAAGGTTGCTGCGTTAGGTGAAAGATGAGGTCGAGGGTGACGTGAACCAAGGTTAGTCGGAGCCGTCGCAGGCGCGGGGGTCGTCGGATGATGCACAGAGGTGGGGGCTGCCGTCAGAGCTAGAAAATGGGCTCGACCATCAGATGGAGGCGGGGTTGGAGTCGGCGTAGGAGTTGACCGTGGCTGCAGCTGCCGATACCACTCCGACTGCTCCACCTCGGCCCATGCTGTAAGACAGTCGGGATCCAGGAGGGGCATCTCGGACTCAGGGGTACTGGAGACGTGCTTCCATTCCGGGCGGGGGTGTCCTGAGCCCGCAGGCCTACTGCGGTATGCCAGAAGGGCCGCGTCCCCCACGCCCCGGTCCACCACCCACGCATGCGTCTCCATCTCCGGGGTCATCAGCATGACTGGCGGCTGTGCCACAGTGCCCCCCATGGCAAGGTACTCCCTCAGTGATACCCCCAGCAAGAGGATAGCCTTGTAGAAGAGGTCAAGGCCACCATCTGCAGCCGATCTGACCGTAGCCGTCGGCATTCCGAGTCCGAGGTATCCAGTGTCCCCCCAAGGCTGCGGTACCCACAAGGTGTCGCCATCTCGTGTGGCCAGTAGGGCCCGCCCTCGATGCCCACCTCGACCAGACGGAGGGGGAGGGGGAGGTCTCCCTGGTGACCCGTCACGACCTCCACCATCATGCTCTGGTGCTGGTAACGCAAGCGTGCTACCAGGTGGAGGAGGAGGAGGAGGTGGCGGTGGCCCACTGGGCATTGGGAGTGGCACCGCGGGTGGCAAGGGAGCAGCTGTCGGAGGTCCAGGTGGTGCACATCCCCCATCGCCACCTCCAAGTGCTGGTACAGCAGGGTCATGTGCAGGGGGAGGCAGCTCCGCTGAGGGCCCGCCAGGCGTCACTGCACCAGGACCATCAGGGGTCCCGTTCGCCTCACGGAAGTTCACATGTCGAACGGCAGCTGTCGAGGCAGTGCCTGGTGTGTGGTCAGCAGGGGTTCCTTCACCAGACCCGAGAACCACCACCGTCTCCAGGGATTGCCTTCGTAGCCGGGCCAGTTGGCGGGAGCCAACGGTCTCGCGCTCTCGTGTGGCGCTGCCCTTGCCCGCCGTTTGCTGCAGGGTCACGTCCCCGTTGCTGACTCCAGCTCCTCCTCTGCCGCCGGGCTGCCCAGTTTGCACCCCCACATCGGGGGCCACTACCGCGGTCAGGGGGGCAACACCGGCTCGCTGCGGGTGAATCTCCCCCCCGCCCTCCGCCAGCTGCGGATCAACCGAAGCGATCCCCGCTGGGGGGTCTGCGCCGGGGTGCTCTGCGTGCACCCCTCCAGCGTCTGAAATGACCCCCGTTGGAGGATCCGCGCCGGAGTGCTTCGCGGGCACCCCTCCAGCGACTGAATTAACCCCGGCCTGGGGGTCTGCACTGGCGGTCTCAGCTGTGGGGTCTGCAGGAGCGGACCGTGTGCCCCCCCCTTGGCTGTGGAACTCCTTCAGGCACTCCCTGAAGGTGGCCGCTAGGGCTGCAGGGGTAAGGGTCCGCCCTTCGTCACGCTCTCGACGCCGCAGCCTCCGCTTCCTCTCCTTGGCGTCGCGATGCCTGCGGGCACGGTCACTAAGTCCGTCACTCTGCCCGCTCCTGGCCGACTTAGACGACCTCGAGGATTTTGATGACCTCGACGAGGACGTCTGCGAGGCGGACGAAGAGCCCCCGCCAGAATTGGAGTCGGACTCCTCGCGGAAAGGTAGGTTGCGCTCGTCCCAGCTCCCCAGTCCCGACGAACGACGAGACCGCCGACGCCCTGCGTTGTTCGAGACGAACACTTCAGGCGGTTGTGGCGGTGCTGCGGACGTCTCGTCCACGCCAACAGTGACAACGCGCTGCGCTGAGGCTGACGCAGTGATGGAGACGACCAGCTCCTCCTGCTCCTCCTCGTCGTCATCTACCTCGTCCCAGCGCTGTCCTTCCCCGTACGGATCGTTGGGGTCCACGTCACTGTGGCCCCCCGCCCGCAGATACTCGTCGTAGTCGTTGGGGTCCGCCTCGTACTCATACGCAGACTCCTCGCCAGCACTACGGCCAAATGGGTTGTCGGGGTCTACGTCACTGTAGCCCCCTGCTCTCAGGTACTCATCGTGAGGGCAGGGATTGTCTGCGACAGGCTCCTCTTCCAGCTCATCCTCCTGTACCCCTCCAGCGTTCGTCGCGTGGGCCCCTGCAGGGAAGCCCTCACCGGGGTGCTCTGCGTGCACCCCTCCAGTGGTACGAAAGGTCCCTGCTGGGTAGCCCGTGCCGGGGCGCTCTGCGAGCACCCCTCCAGCACCATAGGTGGCCTGAGCTCCCACCTGCAAGCCCGACGCAGCCAGCACCGCCGCCTCTTCCTGCCGACGATACGCCAGCCAGCGTGCCGCCTCCTCAACACTCCTAGCAGTCCCTGGCAGCGTCTGAGCCGGGGAGTGAAGTGCAGGGGCGTAAGGGGAGGGAACCCCCCCGAAGGGGAAGCCCCCAGACCAGGTCCATGGTACAGCGGGGACCGGTCCAGGAACTGCTGCTGGGGTGTGGTACACCGGGACGGTTCCTGAGGGATGTGGCTGTGGGTAAGGGCTGAGTGGAGTAAGGCGGGGGTCTGCGAGGGGGGCCTGAGGTGGTTGATATGGCAGGGGACTGGGCTGTCCTGGGGCCATGGGTGCTGCAGGTCCGGTGGTGGAGGGTGGAAAGGAGCCAACAGCAAGTGAGGGTGGAAAGGTGAATGGAGACGGGGGTGCGGCGTAGGGCGGCTGCATATCTGGAAGTAGGCAGGCTAGTTCTGTTGTGGAAGTTGAGGTAAC
>LGRX02026100.1:0-26666 GCA_001247695.2 Cymbomonas tetramitiformis | reverse complement strand
ACTACAGTAGGCAGGACCAGAGTGTGGTGAATGACAGCATATGAGAGGGACTGGAAGAGAGCGCGATCGACTACAGCAGGCAGAGTGCGAGCGCGGTAGTAAGAATACGGGTTTTCAGGCCTAGCGCTAGCGAGGGGATTCTTAATATTGTAGATTCTGATATTGACCGCGATCAGCGATTTCAGGCTTTCTTATTGGCACCGCTCGATCAGATGTGGGCAGTGATTAACAATTATTAATTGTCGTGATCATCTACAGGCTGGGACATTCTGGTTTCACGCGAGTTTTGGAGGTGAAATTGTTAGTTAGTGTTGGCGATAACTGGTGACACACACCGCGCGGCCCACACATTCCCACGTTGAGTGGTATCGTGTACAGTACGGTGTTTCAGAAATCTGCTGATATCTGTGCACACATAGATGTTGTGAAGATATTCTATTCTGGTGGCACTGATGATAAATATACCGCACGGCCCACCCGTAAATGAAGTATAATAATAAAATAATAGCAATTGCACGTAAATGAGTAGTAATAGTAATGGTAAATGAAAATAGACTTGTGTATAAACGTATGCATGCATAATAACAATTACAGTACTGCTCGGGCTATAAGAAACTCCACCTATAAGAAAGCAGCCGCTGGGTTTTTGGCCCAAATTTAAGAATAAGAAAATAAGCCAGCCGCTGGCGAAGTCACGGAGTTGAACCCATAAGTCCCCATATTAAGAAAGTATACACGCTGGAATATGAGATATTTAAGATGAATTGTACTCCAAAATCGTTGATTTAAGAAAGTCATTTGATAACTGCTAAAAAACTGATTACGGTATTTGATTACAGTACTGATTACGGATTTTCGGCTTATTCGTAGGCAGATTTTCAGCTTATGCATAAGCTGATTTTCAGCTTATTCGTACGTTAATTTTCAGCTTATGCATAAGCTGATTTTCAGCTTATTCGTAGGTTAATTTTTTAGCTTATGCATAAGCTGATTTTCAGCTTATTCATAGTTTGGTTTTCAGCTTATGCAGAAGCAGATTTTTAGCTTATTCGTAGGCTGATTTTCAGCTTATGCAGAAGCAGATTTTCAGCTTATGCATAAGCTGATTTTCAGCTTATTCATAGTTTGATTTTCAGCTTATTCGTAGGCTAATTTTCAGCTTATGCATAAGCTGATTTTCAGCTTATTCATAGTTTGATTTTCAGCTTATGCAGAAGCAGATTTTCAGCTTATTCGTAGGCTGATTTTCAGCTTATGCAGAAGCAAATTTTCAGCTTATTCGTAGGCCGATTTTCAGCTTATGCAACCTAATGTGTTTTCGTCACGCAGAGACTTGAGCGTTCTCAGCGCTTCCTTTGTTGTTTCGTCCATTGTGTTCACTAAGAAAGGCTCTCGCTTGTTTTAAGAAAACATTAAGAAAGCAACCGCTGTGGTATATACACATCGAATGGCAACCGACCGTCGATTAAGAAAGTACGCACGCTAGCGATCCTGAAAATCTGACGGATACTGTCGATCCAAGGCAGCCAGGCGGGCTTATTAAGAAATCTGCCTACGCTGGGTGCCGTTCGATGAGCCTCAAATTAAGAAAGCCAGCGGCTGGATTTTTGGGCCTGCTTTCTTATAGCCCGAGCAGTACTGTATAGGATAAAGCATACTTCGTGGACAACTCGTAGCCGAGATTCCAGCGTTGCATTCTTACTTCCATATTCTTAATCCAGTATATGTCATCCCGGGCATTATTCTTACTGGTCTTGGAGCCAAATCTAGCAATTTAGGCGATTCTTAATTTGGGCTTGATGATGCCAGCGCTGGATTCTTAAAACGTGTATTCTTACTACTGTATCGCGCGCACACTGTAGGACCAGAGCAAGGTGAATGAAAACATACGAGAGGGATGAGAGCGCCATCACATCAGCAGGTAGGAGTGTAGGACCAGAGCGTGGCGAATGCCAACATGTGAGAGGGAAGAGAGCGCCATCAAATACAGCAGGTAGGACCAGAGTGTGGTGAATACGAGACCAAAGAGTACACGGTCAACTACAGCGAGCAGGTAGGACCAGAATGTGATGAATGACAGCAGAGCGGGACATGCTGTCATCATCTGGCTATCTGCCTCGAAACTTGTTTTGAATTGCGCCGGGGGTTGCTCTAACGTGGTGAAGGGGGATTCTCCGAAAAGGCCCGAGCGTACTTCGCATTCTTTGACGTAGCTCCTCACTTTATCTAGGTCCTCTTCCAGAGTTAAGATCTGTAACCCGCAAGTCCCCCCATGCCCGGGTCCTTCCTCCAATCAGACATAAGCACACAGCATACATGCAGGCGACCCGTCCTCGAGATATACCACCCGGTGGCAAGTGGGGTATTGAGCGCGCCTCCCGTCCCATCACACAGCGCCCTCATACTTCACAAGCCAAAATGACGCAAGTTTGAAGCGAGACAGTTACAGTAGCGCATTTGCTGAGAAAACGCCGGGTTGGGGAGGGAGCTGAGGGTGGGGGTGGGAAGGGGTTGGTCTGCCACATGCCCAAATGCCAGCGGCGTTCCTCCGATGCGCCGTCTGCGGGTGCCACGTGGGGTCTGCCCCAGAGAGAAGCGGAAGAGTGATGCGGCCAGCAAGGCTATGGGCCGCACCCGGTCCTCCATGTCCTCCCCACTGTCCTCGAAGTCCTCCTGGAACTCCGCCATGTCCTGCTTGCTGTCAGAGTCCATCGCTTGCAGCGTGATCGAGCTCCTCACGGTGGATGAACCGGTTGCCAAACCCAAGAAAATCTGCTTGAATTTAGCTCCGACACATTTTTTCTTGTTAGTCATCTTGACTTGTTGCATTTTGAGTTTTCTTTCTCTCAACCCTTCAAGCCCCATATTCAAGTCCTGCGGCATGTCATCCGTCAACGCCTTGTCACCATTTTTAACTGCACGCATGTGCTCATCGGCATGCAGTCCGGGAATGACAGCGGCCGATTGCGCGGAGAGCCGCGACTGGAAGAAGGGCCTGCTCCTGGTACGGGGCATTTTTTCTAGCGAGTGGCTGTCCAAGTGTGTGGATGCATCTATGCTACTATCCTGTGTGACATCCCCCACCCCCTCCCCCTTGGACCATTTCGTCACTATTATGGCATGATTCCCTCCATTCTGAAGTAGTCTGAACCCCTTTTAGTGGGAAACTCGCTCACTATCTCTCGTCTGGATGGCTCCCACATGTGCAGGGACTTCGTTGTCGTCGCATTCACACAACATTCACTTTGAACAATTTTTTTGTGTTTAAAAACGATTGTTCCCAAACTGTGCGCGCCCAAGTGAATTGTTCTCATGCAATATCATGAAAGACTAAGCAGCCACAAGACAGGGAACTGTACTACACTTAGTGATTAGCCCGAATGGGTCATGTTTGCTGGAATGTAGAGTGCTGGGCCAGCACACCTGCTTGGGGCGTGGGGTCAAGTTTGCTGATATGTCACTCCGAGCGCGGTCGGCGGCAGCCCGCGCTCGCTGCCCTTCCCAACTTGGAGCGCTTGCTGTTAACTGCCGCTCTTGTACTCCAGAGTCTGTCATCGAGCAGGCTTGGATTCCTGACCGGAGTGCGGCTTTGGCAGCTGCGATGGACTTTGCCGCGAAAAACAAACAGCTCTGGTGCAGGTTCGTTTCAGGTTCTTCCTTGTGCTCTATGATGACATCAGGAAGCTCGGTACTGGCTGGAGCGTGAATCTCTGCAAAGGCGGTGATGGCAACACATCAGGTGGACAGGTGCAATGCCGGAAGACAAGCAGCAGTGCACAGGAGACATCAGAATACAAGCACAAGCGACGGGAGACATAGCATGTCTGCTTGTCTGGTCTATCTATCTGTTTAGTATCCTGGTGCAAAGCTTTCCACGTTTTCGTGCACCACACCAGTATGTATACTGTTGTCGGATTCGCCCCGGTCGAGTGTTGTTTAATGTGTGGGTCAGAAGCGGCTGGTGTAGCACACCTTGCATCGGCGGCATTTGCAGCGAGTAATCATGTTGGTAAAACTTCGATTCCGCTGCTGGCATACTACTCAATCTGAAAGTATGTAGCAGGTCTTTTTGCACAGCTGTTGGGCTCTCTGTTGGACGCTGCACACGGACCGTCTCACTGACCGCGTGCCTGGTGTGTGTGGCAAACACCGCATGGACGGTACTCCCAGCCTGCCGCCCTGCCTGCTGCCGAAGTGCCCTTTGTGCATCCATGAACTCGAGTTGCTTGGCAGTGTGTCCACTGTTCGTCTTCGTCCTTTTGGCCATCGGAGCCTCTGCATTGGGCGTTGGAACAATAATCTTAGGCGCCTCCACAGGTGGGTCATCTATGGGCATGCTCTCGGACTGCACCTTGGATAGCAGGCATATCGAGGGCGCATTCCCCCTTGCCGCCTCTACTTTTGATTTCCTGTGGGCCCTCCATCGCGAAGGCCGCAAATGTGAATGTGACAATGACAGCCGCCGGAGCTGCTTTTGCCATCGGAGGTCACCTGCCTGCTGCACTGCCTGCACATCATAACCGCCTATCTATCTCAGTACACACCTTACTGTATCTGTATGTGTGTGTGCGCTCTATCTGCGCGTGTAATCCAAGCAAATGGACTATAAGCGTCATCAAAGTGGATCATGGATGCTGCTGTTGAGGATTATCACGACTAACTAAGCAGTATATATGCATGTCATACCAAAACTTGCCCATCGGATCTAGCATACCACACAGGATAGCCCGAACACAATGATACCAGTGGCGCGCAGAGGTCAGAGCCCTGACCTTCTGGCACTGTTGTTGTGCGAGAAGGATCCCTGCCACAATGAAGATGGCAGGCCCACCTCGAGCAGCCAAACGAAAAATACCCATATCTCCTGCTGCACACAACCACACATCCGATCGACTTGAGCATCATTGCATCATCACACCAAGCACATGTGCAGAGTGGCTCACTAATATTGCAACAGCACCTAACACCGGTAGCACTGCCTCATCATCATCGTTGGGCACCTGCTGGATGTGTCAACATGCATTATGCAGAGGCGCCGCCGATCAATAAGTGAAGATCGTTAAAGTGTCACACTAAATAATAACGTGTCAACAGTGAAATCCGCCTCCTATCAGTCGAATTTGGGCGCGTGGAGGCTACACCGCATCCTTTAAAGACACGGGGAGACTGCAGGCTTACCCTTTGCAGCTTCGGAACCTTGTTTGTGTTCTACCGGATCCATGCCCGTTGCCGTCACATTATATTTGCTCGACGCAGATGCTGAACCAGTTGAGGGCTGCATGTCCACCCTTAGGGAGTGCATCATCATCAGCACTTCTGCCGCATTAAAATAGAAAGCTCCTTTGCGCTTAGCCTGATCCCAACCAAGACACCGATGGCGCTGCCATTTCCGGAGTGGATGTCGAGGCCGGAGCATGTTTTTTGGATGGCGGCGTGGTGTGTGCTGCCTCTTAAGGGGGCTTGGGCTTTGCAGATCAGCCCAACTTGATGGCGTCGAGTCATCTGCATTGATATCTGCAACAGCATCATGATGGCACGCCGTCTCTTCAGTGTCCAATCCACTGATGCAAGGTTGGTCATTAGATTCAAAGTTAGAATTGATCTCAAAGGGCTTGTACAAAACCTGTCATCGATGATATATCTGATTACTGACCCTGCAAATTGATTGAAGAAAGCCTTATCAATTACAGTTGCATTTGTAGAAAATCCAACAGATAACGGTATTCAATCAATTGTTCTTAATTGCGAAGAAAAATAAATCATGACTTAATGCTTGTCGACACAGTTCCTAAAATCATACTTGTGATACTCCAGCAGGCTTGGGGTGGGATCATAGATGCCCAACATCTACGCCTGTACACAAGGAGAACCGTGCGTGAAAGTTGAGAGAAGCAAATATATTAAACAGATTTCATTGTAATTGTTGAGTGAGTGAAATTGATTCATTTGTGATAATTGTGGTTATCACAAAAGTTGCTATGAAAAACAGGAAGCCACATAGCATAAAACACGGTGATTTCACAAAGTCATTGTAGAGGAGAAACATGTTTAGTTTGAGCTTTGATGATTTTCGGTACATCAACAGCCAACATTAGGACGAGATGTTTTGCAGTGAGTTACAAAACCCATTCCCTAACTTTTGCATCCAACTTTGACACATGACTCCACATGAGGTGAAGCCCCCGATACCCCACGCATAAGACTTAGTTGAAAACTTGCTGAATTCATCACTAGTGGGCAATTAGTGGCGAGGCATCCACAAACGGCAGATTCAAAATCCAGGATCACCGTAGGCACAAGTAGTGCTAATGTTTTTAAAACTCTTTGGCAGCTTCATACAGCTTTATTATCTGTAAACCTCTTCCAACTACAACCATCAGTACTCCCATAAGCTATATCACAGTCAGGTTGGATTCTATCAATAATCACATAGTGACGCGTATGGCTGGGACTGATCCATTGAACATACCTTAGCACACCTTGGTGCGCCATCCGCCATAGAATGGCCTAGATACACCCGTCTGCGCTGAGTATGATATTATCATCTTGATTAACTTTCCAAGGTCTCATTGCCCTACGTGTTTCCCACTGGCCTCCTCATAACTACAGTGCCCACGCAATTTTAGGCAACAACCGTTTTTTATCCAGCGGCCAGCGGGTCATTGCTTCTACCGAAATTAGCCGGTTTTCCAGCGCGCGGCGAAATCGACTCAAATTCGATTGCTTAAACCGCTGTAATTGGGCAGTAGCAGATGGAATTTTGCAGCCGATAGAATTGCTTCTTGCGGGATTCCAATGGACAAATTCCTAAGGTGCACAGCGTTGCCAATTGCTTTAAAAATTAAAACCCGGAATCGAAAGGTCGGTGGTCTGAGTTTTGGCGCGCAAAGAATTGCTTATGTGAGTTATTTTTTTGTGGCCTTTCATTTTCCCCAGGTATATAAAAATGGAATCTTTTTACACCCATAACCTAGTGTGAGAAAACGAAAGTGCACACAACATCACAATAATGTAGATTCCAGCGGAATAAGCAATTTCTATTAGAAATTCCAACGAATTGAGCAATTTCGGGCGACTGCTAATAACGACGCTGGAATTATTTACGGCATAAAAGCCAAATTCCAGCGTTTTGGCATCCGCTGTCAGAACTTGCTGTTTTTCAAGTTTCGGGATTCCAGTGGCGCTAGTTGCTTATTTTGAAGTCATTGCTTAAAATCGCGTGGGCACTGTACTAAGCTCTGAAACACTGCATTTTGAGGGCGTGACTCACACTTTAAATTTCAGAATTCCTCAGTGGCCACTTATAAGTATCTTATTACTGACTCCGACTTCAATGTCTTCTATCAAAGTGCCCAATTTCGGACTTTCAAAGCACTTTAGATTTTACTGCTTCGGATGCCGATAAATTGTAAAAGTATAAAGCAATGAAGTTCGTTACTATGGTGCGCTTTCAAAATTTTGAGTAATTTCTCTTAAGAAAAGCAGGCAAGCGCAATTAACTGTTAAATTTTAAATATAAAGGTGAATCCACTGTAATAATAAAGAACTTTGAGATCCTGCTAGGCTGATAGGTAACCAGCTCCAGGTTGCTTTGAAAGAATTTGAGCTCCGCCAAAATGAACCGATGCACCAACTCAATCTGCTTAGCACTCAGACCAATCACCTTCTTCTCAACGTTACAAAAGATGTCGAAAAGTGTTGAAATATAAGTTTCGCGGTTATCAGACACCAGCCAGCGTTGAAACAAATTCTGTGCGACATTTCGCAGTCCTCTCTCCTGAAACGCGCGTGATTAATCGTTATTGTAAAGTTCAAATCCTGCTGTCAGACAAAGTCGCAACCGTTCGATGAAGAAGGAAGACGTTGGTCCCCAGCCGCGTCCGCATCATGTTACGAGAGACGTGCCTCTTATTATATGCATATATAATAGCATGCTATGCGAACTGGATTCGCTGAAAGTGCTGAGTAGTCAAGTTTAACTGACCTGGTTTGCTGTCTTCGTTTGCTGAGGCTGCATTACTGGAAAGTGTTCGTGCGCGCTTAGCAGTGTCGCCGAGTTCCAAAGGCGGTACACAGTGCTGCACACACATACACCGTCGAAGACATAGTATCTCAAAATCATCACGAAGAATTTTCACTGCAAGGAAAAAGCATCTAGGCTGGGGAACGGTGATCAACCCTCTTGTCCATCCGCGACTTCAATAGCGACAACGTATTAAACGTTACCAAAGATCGAATGTGGGGATACAATCGTACGACAGTAAGGTATAGCGATACCGGGCTTTTGGGGGGGCAGCTAGCATATGTATAAAGACTAGATCAAGATGCAGATACAGCTTTTCTGAAGCAACAATGGATTATGCGTTGCACATACATGAATGCGAGAGCGCAACTGCAAGCGTAGTCTCAGCATGCCTGCGTGTAAAGTCAGTATGTAACCGATTCGTAATGTTTGCAGCAATCCACAGTGGAGTCTGACTGCTAGAGGAGACCCTCACAGCTTTGCAGAGATTCTACGTACAAGACAAAGAATCTCTGTTTGTAAACGCGAAGAGCTGTGAGTGCATGAGTCGCAGAAACACCTTGCGAATACGTCCACGGTTTGCCAATTTTCGATCTCTCTCTCCAATGATGATGCTTCTCAGCCTGCTTACTGGTTCCAAGCTTCGAGCGTTCCGACGGGACCTTCGGTTTTCGGGATCCCTCGGAGTAGAACGTTGAAGTCTGTCCCTGGAGGTGCTTCTTGCACGGCGACGTTCACTATCCTGACCATCCTGAGAGGTCCGGATCGTAGAAACTTTACGCATGCTGCACATTATAGTACGCTCAATGGATGGTATAGCACTGATGCGCCAGGTGTTAATTGCGTGAAAAGCGGAGTGACGATTCAATAATACGCGCACTCTGAGAGCGTTCTGGTAATAAAAAGGACTATGTCAAGGAGCCACGTCAAAAGAAAGGAGAAGCTGCTTCAAAAGAGGACGCGCGTGGACGTTACAGATCGAACATTTTTCACTGTATAAATTAATGAACACGAATGAATATGACACGTGTGACACACTGCGTGTTGAACTGTGTATCTGTCAAAATTCGGCTCTTAAGCGACGCGACGCGACGTGACACGACGCTTCTCTTTGCCACGAGATCCACGACGGTCGAGGCAATAAGTAGTGCGATGCTGCGGTCGCAAGGTCGCATGGACAATTTCAATCAATGATATGTCAATGATATGCATGACATGGCAATGCATTACGTAAATTGTCGTTAATTATCGTAGCATTTGCATATGTTGCATGACATGTCAATGCAGCATATGATAATCAAGATCGAATATGATACGAAATTGATACGCAAGGATACGACCCGTCACCCAAAAAAACGTAACAAAACGCCACCCGTAAAAACGATCGTCTCAGCCTCTCAATTGTGTCGCGAGGTCTTTTTATTTGTCGTGTCGCAAAAAGATTCGTTTATATTAACGACACTTCGCAGCTTTCTCAGAAATATGCTGTTTTTCATTTCGTTTCCCTTAAAGGAGCGAAACAGGTTTCCTGGAAAAAAGTGACATCGTAGACACCATACATTCGTACGAATGCATTTGATTTCTATAATTACCAATAACAATCGTATGTACACACCGCACCGCAGGAGCTGTCCCTCAAAAATTATGCCGTTGGAAATTTTCCAAAAATTTCCTGCCGATGTCAGCAGTCCTACCCAGGATTGTGTCGAGCGCTCGCGCTTTACCGACCAATCATGATACGATAGCATCTTAGGGATACCACGAACATGGGTCATAAGCAGAATAACCAATTGTAACTTTTATGCCCAAAAATCCTAAATGCGATTGATGCTCCAAGGCCAGAGGTGTCCGTCTTGGGCGAAAGCTCCCGCGTTTAATCTAACGGTTTTACCGATCTCAGCAGTCCTACCCCGGATTGTCTCGTCCGATCGTTCGTAACCGGCAATGAGAGACACGTTTAACAATTCGAAATTATACCACGAAGATATGCGGAATTTCCAATTATGAATTTGTCGCAAAACTTAGCTCCCTATAAGGCCAAGGGTGTGTGCCTCGGGCGAAAGCTCCCACGTTTAATCTAACGGTTTACCGATCTAAAGCAGAACGTGTCGGCCGCCAGCGCAGCGTCGGAAAGAACATCGGCGATCTGACGATGGAAAAACGATAACGATGACATTGCCACTGCATTCGCGTATATTCTATATATGTCGCGACGCCACCCCGACATTATGGCATGGCAGACGAGAGACAGAATTCTGAATTGAGAGTAGAGAATTGCAATCGTCAGAATGATAAAACTCTACCGTCTACGTAATTAATTAGTCGTATCACGGCCTAGTATATAATCGTAACGACAACGTCGCGTCGCGTCGTGACCTCGTGAAAACGGCAGCTCGAACTTTTATATCCACCCCGCCGGATCGTTTGAAAACCCCTGCTTTTTATGTTTTGAAAAGTGGGAGTGGAGAATGAGTGAAGTCCACGGTCTAATTATTATAAACTCGCATGGGGAATAACTACGTAGCATTTTCGCAATGTATAATGCTGAAATCCGTATAGGCAGCCCTGACCGGGAGTCCCGATCATCACATACAAGATACATGCACGCACATGCGCTCCACATACTAGGAAACTGCACATGCGTTTATATTCACAACCATCCCAAGCAAGGCTTGTTTTATCGGTTTCAAATTTCAATTTCAATTTCAATTTCAATTCAATCGTTTCAAATTTCAAATTTCAAATCCAGATTTCAAATCCAGAATTTCAAGTTGAAATCGATTTCAAACTAATCACCTCCCATTAAAAAAATCCCGCGGACAAGAGTAATAATAATAATAAAACATTTACGTCGATGAGTAAGGCAACGCCTTCGGAACGATCTACACGAGTTTGTTCCCCTCATCCATGACTGTCTTCAAAGGCAGGAAGCATTCCAAAAAGCATGGAAGCATGGGCGGCTAGGCACTAATGCAAGGTACCGTATCGGTTCCCAAAACGCGTATCGATAGTTTTCGATATAATGAAGTTTGTTGTCGACAAATACCGATAACACTGCAAAACTTGTCGACAGATATGAATAACACCATTATTGTTGTCGACAGATACCGATAACTACACGAAAGTTGTCGACAGATACCGACAAGAAACAAAAACTTGTCGACAGATATTGATATTCCGATTTTTCCCGATATATCGATATATCGGGGATATCGACAGCAAGTGATAAATTTGTCCAAATATGACCCTTACGCCGTTAATGTCGCACGGGTTAATTTGTGTTCGCTTGACTAGGCTTGATCCTTGTGCGACCAGAACCGTGCTTGTAGAGCCCCTGCAGAATTTCCGAGCACGACCCATCCTGAATTTTCAAATCACGATCGACAAGCCTACTTTTCAAATTCCGAGAAATGAGAGCTCACACGAATACCGTGTCACAGTTCAATATTATGTCACGAATACTCCTTGATCGATACGGTTGAGCAAATGAAAACCTAAACACCCCCAATTTGGGATCGATATGGCAATTGATGAATGTGCATCAAGAATGAACGGCACGGATGGAATACTCGTAAGAAAAGCACGCAAGATCGATCGCTCCGTGGGTGTTTCAAAGTCAACGCCAAGGCACGCATCCATCCACCGCCAGCCGCCACACGAGCCAGTGTGCGGGATGCGCACGATCCGACATCCGAGATATCGATATATCCGATATCATCAAATGGTATTGATATCCTTGTCCACAAAATGTTGTCGACAGATACCGATAACACTGCAAAACTTGTCGACAGATATGAATAACGCCGTTAACCCGTTATTGTTGTCGACAGATACCGATAACTACACGAAAGTTGTCGACAGATATTGATATTCCGATATCGCAAAAAAAGGTTGTCGACAGATACCGATATCTCCGATATATCGATATATCGGATATCGGAGATATCGATACGGTGCCTTGCACTAATGTGAACGTCTCTGCCACCAGCGTCGGAAAAAAAAAAAAAACATCAGCAGGTCACGGAGCTGCTGCACGATGGGGATGGAGGCGGAGTGGGCGGCGGTGGTGACGAAGTGAAAGCCCAGGGGTGTGCCGGGGCACTAGCTAGACTAGTATACTCAGAAGTTATTTTTGTGTGAACATGTAAAGGTACAATATTCTTTTTGTATTATATCACCGGGACAGGGCCAGATTGATTAGGTGCTAACGTTCGTTACGATCTGAGTTCTGAAGGCCGTACACTTCTCAAGTGCTCTACTTATTGCAACTCGGGCAACTTGGTCCATCGTCCCAACTACCCGATGTCGTGTCACGATGCACCTGCTGGAATGGTCACACCGCTTACTTTGTGACTCTTCCTATAGTAGTGTGTATGACTGTCACCCGAACCTGAACCCTAACTGTTTATGCCCATATAACGGGTTATCTTAACATTCTGAGAAAACGATCACTGAGTGAATATATCCCGGGTCTTAAGGGTATATCCAACAGGTTTGGCCCCACGCACTCTTTGTTTAGACACTGCGAAGTTTGGCCATGTCTGGCTAAACAACGACGATTGAGATGGAGTGAGGGGCTCCTCTAGAGGCGCGACGGAGCGGTATGGCCTAGTTGAGTGACTGGTTGATTGGATTTGCGGGAAGCTCGTGCACGTGGCCGCTTATTTTCCTTGCTACGCGTTGGTACACGTTGGGATTTTTGGTCGGATCCGACACCACATTCCTTGGCCGCGTTATTCAATCCACATGCACGTTTGGAGGACTTTGTGCGCCGCAGCTTTCCCTAATTCCTCGACGACCGCATTTCGACTCTTGGCCGCCCCTCCTTCCGCACCTCACCCCACTTTCCCTCGCTTCATCTCTGCACTCTTCTACACCATGGTTGCGACTAGATTGACCTCGAGTATGGCGTCTCGCCGACGCTCCTTAGCTACAATTTTCGACTCCGCTGCCGCACGTAATTCCGTCACGCCGGCTACGCCGGCACCTACTGGTGTTCCGGTTGCGAACTCCGCCCAGGCTGTTTTCTTGGCGGGTGTTCGCTCGCTCACCCGTGAGCGCTTCGACGAGAGCGTGGCGAAGCACGTGATCCGGAAATGTTTCCGTGAGAAGCATGACCGATTCACGGGAACGGAGTCCAATGCGGACATCTGGAAAATGGCGAGGCGATCCGGGATCGTTCTTTTCGTGATCCGGAACGGGATCGATCCCGGGAGGGAAGTTTCTTACGGGATCGATCCTGGAACGCTCCAGGTACGGGAACGATCCTGGAACGCTCCAGGTACGGGAACGGTCCTGGAACGCTCCAGGTACGGGAACGATCCTGGAACGCTCCAGGTACGGGAACGATCCTGGAACGCTCCAGGTACGGGAACGATCTTGGAACGCTCCAGGTACAGGAACGATCCTGGAACGCTCCAAGTACTGGAACGATCCTGAATCGATGGGGGGACACTCATGATAAGTCCAAGGGTCGGTTCAAGCATTCAAGGCAAGTACCATGAACCGCACATTAAAAAAAAGGTAGACTTTCACAAGGCTAGAAAGCAGGAGGCAAATTCAAAAATAAAAATCAACAAATCCACAAAAATAGATACACCTTTGAGTACACAAGCTACTTCATTTGCATATGTTCACACGGTCTCCACTAAGATGGTATCACTGGCTATTATACTCTTCTTCTTTCTCATCTATACTTCCCACTCCTATAGCGTTTTGGTGTTGGGGTATTTTTGTCAAAGTTGCAAGCCACTTGGTTGGTTGCGCAAGCTTCACACGCGATTGTGTCATATTCCATCTTTTAACTTGGGTAAAAATTCTTGAATACTCCTTGCTCAAGGTGTTTGGCACCTCTGTCTGCACATGCGATAGTGCCACAGTGAGTAGCAGTTGAAAAGAACTTATGCGCAAAAAACAACAAAGGGTAAATAAGTACTTACCACAGCTTGTGACTTCGTGCACGAGTTCTCATTTATCTCATACTCGACGGCCCAGTCTTTCAAGCTTGGGCCACTGGCCATCTGGCTTCTAGAGTTTTCTTTCCCTTTTCTTCTATTGCTCGTGCTGATTTTTTTGTCTTATTATCCGCATTTTTTTCTGTTTGGGAAGGTGATGCTTGCTTGTTGGTCTCCGAGTAGCGCACGTCCATGTTTTGAGTGGCCATCCTGAGGAACGAATCGTAGTATAGCTCAACACACACAAGCTGACATGCTGAGGTCAACTGAGAAGCAAAGCAAAGCAAACAGCAAAGTTGGGCAAAGCTGAGTCGAGTTGAGCAGAGCTTAGTTGGCCTTTGGCTGTGGCATAAAGCACATGGCATAGAATATGTAATAGAAAACATGGAATAAGATATGTGTATGTCTGTGTGGGTGTGCTATGCTTATGCTAGGATATATGTGTAGCTCTATACGTGTGTGCCTATGCTAGAATATGTGTGTGCACTGTAGTGTTATACGAGGATATGTGTGTATCTCTGTGCGTGTGCTATGCGTATGCCAGGATATGTATGTAGCTCTCTGTGCGAGTGTTATGTCTTTGCTAGGATATATGTGTATCTGTGTGCGAGTGTTATGCCTGTGCTAGGATAGGTGTGTATCTGCGGGCGTGTGGTATGGCTGTGGTAGGATATATGTGTATATATTTGCGTGTGCTATGGTTGTGCTATGATATGTGTGTATTTGTGGTTGTGTGCTATGCGTGTGCTGGAATATGCGTGTATCTCTATCTGTGTACGAGTGTCATGCCTCTGCTAGGATATGTGTATCTCTGTGTACGAGTGGTATGCCTGTGCTAGGATATGTGTGTGTCTTTGTGTGCGTGTGATATGCCTGTGCTAGGATATTTGTGTATCTCTTTGCGTGTGATATGCTTGTGCTAGAATATGTGTGTGCATGTTGTGTTATGCCTATGCTAGGATATGGGTGTATCTGTGTGCGTGTGCTATGCGTATGCCAAGATTTGTGTGTATATGTTTGTGCGTGTGTTATGCCTCTGCTGCCTCTTACATAGCAAAGGTATAACACACGCATAGAGAGGTGCACGCATATTTTGGTATACGCATAGCACACGCACACAAAGATACACACATATCCTCGCATAGGCATAACACAAGAGGCACACACATATTCTAGCATAGGCCTCTTTTGCCTATGCTAGGATATGTGTGTATCTATAGGCCTCTGAAAAGAAAAAGAAAAAGAAAAAGAGACACCCATTTTCGGGGTGTGGGGCTTTGTGAGTCCCCATGACTCTTCTCCCATCCATTCTCTTAATCCGGTTCGGTGTCCACTTTTTTCCTATATAATCTGTTTAGGCTAACTGCATATCCCGTAGCGAGGTCATGTATTTTTCTGAGTAGGTGTAGTGCTTCCTGTTTGTCGAATCCTAGGTGTTTGGTCAGAATCTTCTCCGTGTGTTCATATATTGTACCCGTGTTCCCGAATACCATCACATGTAGCGTCACCTTGTACCCGTACAATTCTAATAGCTTTACCAATGGTGCATACTTCGTATATTTCGTTTTTAGTGCCTCTTCCCAGCTCATTTCATCCGTATAGGTTACCTCAATTAGGTGTATGTGCCCGGCATCTGCCATTGCTTTTTGGTGTGTGTACCCCGGCTGCTTGTTTCCTTTCTCTGTTCCTTCTAGCATTACTATGTCCACGAAGTGCGGTATGGTGTCCTTTCCATTGTCACAAACCACGGCTTATCGTGTACCTCAGCCGGGTTGTGACACTTGCTGTAGCAGTCTCTGTGACGAACGTATGACACGCGCAGTACGATACGCGCGAGGAGTTATGACAGTGACGAGATACGGAAATACGGATGGGTGTTACACTTGTTTGGAGATAGAGAGAATAAGTAGGGCGGCGTAGCAGGGTGAGCGAGACGCTCATTTTTGTTTTGCCTTCGTAACAGTGATTCCGAAAATAGCCAGGACTCGCTTAAGACCGCGAAAACAGCAGTGTTATGAGATAATTCGTAAGATACAGTATTCTTCTGCTTGTAAAGATATACATTTTGTGGACTTGTCCTTGTGCGACTGCGTCAGAACTGTAAGTAACAGTCTTTTTCAAAACAAAAATGTGCCTTATTACAGACATGTCGTCTGTAATGCTGAGAGTTCAACAGCAGTCCTGAAGAACGAGACCTCTGAATGGTGATGCCAGGGACGGATTTATCCGTACTGGTAAGCCTTGGAAGAGGTTGAGTGAAGCAGGCTGTTGCGATACTCGAAGTTCACCAGTCTTGCAAAGTACAGCGACAGCGATCACAGCGGAACCAGTTGCTAATTTTGCATACATGATTGCAGCGTTGAGAATTGTGTACTGGGCTATTTCGAGAAGTGACATCCTGCTGGAGCAAAGCACCAGACGGTAAGGCCAGGGACGGATTCATCCGTACTGGTACGCCTGAAGGCGTGGAGCGAAACAGGACTGTCAGTGGACACCATCACGACAGCATTCTTTGTAGTCACTTGACTCATGCTGGCGTTCTACTGACTTACTGCCTGGACCAGAGACACTGAGGGCAGAGGCAACCTTGCTGGACATCTGGGAGAGCCAACATAAGACCGGGTCACAGATGGAACCTTGCTCACCAGTCGTGGACGAGATTATTCTGGCAGTGATTGCTACTTAGAACAAAGCACTGAAAGGTGAGGCCAGGGACGGATTCATCCGTACTGGTAAGCTGGGAAGTGTGGAGTGAAAAGAGCCTTCACACCAGTATCTCTTCTCCACCGGGAAGGTAGCAACGGAATCCAAGACTGACCGTCAGGAGCAGCAAAGGGCAGAGAGGCGTGCCCAGAGAGCGATACGAGTGAGCCAGCACTTTACAGAGCTGGAAGGAGAGGAAGGGGCTGCCGGTGGCCAGCCTGAGGCCCAAGTACTAGTACAGCCTGAGGCACAAGCACCAGCACAACTGCAAGCCCAGGCCCAGGAGCCGTTAGTAATCTTTGAGGAAGACATGGAGTACACTGACTCCGCTCGCGTCAACCTTGGTACGCTGCCCAACTACACGGGCACCAAGGAAGAAGATCGGCCCAAGTTCCTGAGGGAGTTCGCCGACATGTGCGAGAATTTCGTACGGCAGCACAACGCCAACGTCAGGAAGGAGGCTCAGGTCCGGGGCTGGCACTCTCACCGAAGCACAGATGAAGACCCTGAGAGAGACTCCCCCTGACTTTGAATATCTGTGGGACATCGTCCCTGCGTGTCTGGCTGGAGAGAACTCACAAGCTCTCAGCTGGTGGCGCGAGAACTATGAAAGAGGGGGGGTAGTGGCCTCCAACATGGACCGAGTCCTGAAGGACACTAGCGAGCATGGCCCACTCGAGGGTACCATTCCGTGCGCTAGGCCCCCTTTCAATGAGATGAACACTGGCACCACGTGGGTGATAGCGAGGCCGGTGACGAACCAAGACACCCAAGGGGAGGTTTCCGACGAATATCTGACTGATGGAACCTCCCTGAAAGGCTTGACGGGACGTGATGGCACCCGTGATACCCAGTACTTCTACGCGCTCAGGGGCTTCATCGCTGCCCTTGACAAGAAGTTCATGATGAAAGGGACTCAAGAGAAAGTGGATCTGTTGACACAGAAGCCACAGGAGGTGGGGCAGGATGGGCTGACCTACATGAAGATGTGCCAACGCAGGGAAATGCAGCTCAACACTGGGAAGGTGTTGAGCGATGAAGAGCTGCGTACCTTCATCGAGGACTGCGTGGACAACCTGCGCATCAAGGTCTTCCAGACGCGGGTGAAGGAGCAACTGAGGGCACAGTTCCCGCCACCCAATCGGGTGACCTGGAAGGACCTGGAGGCCATCGTCGAGGTTCAAGACAAGCTCAAGGGCGATGCAGAGTCTTGGATCCTCACCTTCCTCCAGGAGATCACCAGACGATGTGGCTGCCAGTACTCCACCTGGGAGGCGCGACAGCATGGCCTTGACCTCAAGGCCATAAAGAACTCGATCAAGAAGATTGAGTCCTCTGAGGTGGCGCAGTCAGGCGAACCGGAGAACAGCAAGAAGGTAGATACACCACCTTCTAAGAAGATGAAGAAGGAGGTGAATGTGGCCGAAAGAGCTAAGAAGACCTCCTACAACAAGACGCCACCGCCAGCAGAGGGCGTGCGTACGAACGACAAGCCCAAGTGCTTGCGCTGCTTTGGAGGGGGCTGGCATGAGTCCGATCCCGAGCAGTGCAGGAGTGGTTATAAACACGTCAAGATGCCTGCTGGATTCCACGAGAGCAGGCTTGGCTCCAGCAAGTGGTGGGACGCGGAGAACGCCGCTCTGCGCATGTACAATCTGAAGAACCGCTTCAAGAACTCTGACTGGGGCATCCTGGTGACGGACTGGCAGCAGCTGTCCAACGACGAGAAGGACAAGTACAGAGCCAAACAGTCACCGGAGGACAAGCAGAAGAGCACCACTGGCAATCCCGAGGCGTTGAAAGCAGAGTACCAGGGCATGGTGGCTGCTAGGAAGACTGCCAGTCGTGCGGGCAGTGTGAAGTCGCAGGTGCTGTCCGAGGATGAGGGCTCCGACGAGGAACCAGTCGCAGCGCACGTCGCGGAGAGGGAGACTCACACCGTCGATGCACGCGCGCACCACCATGGCAGCGCAGGGGTAGGAGTGTCGGCTTGCCCTCCAACCGAGCTACTCTCAGCTATGGCCGAGGAGATGGGCGAAGAGGAGCTCTCGAGCGCCCTCAACACCTTGGGTCTGGGGGCACTCCCCGAGACGCTGTGCAAGAGTGCGGAGTCTGAACTCACGGCGGCTCCAGCAGTAGCCCTGGGAAGTACCCAGCGCATGAGGGGCTTCCCAGTGAAGACACCCGAGGAGTACGAGGCAGACGCACAGGTGCCCATGGCGCCTGCGGCGGACGAGATGCAGAGGAAGGTGCAGCTCATGGCCTCCGTGATCAAGAGTCTGGGAGCAGCTTTCCGTAAGCTAGCTGCTGGACTCGTAGCAGAAGGTCGCATCACAGCTCCAAGGGGTGTGGAGACCTTGGTGGAACTGGCTGAGAACAACCAGCTCCCCGTGCCGACAGCCTCAGCAGCAGACTGCCAGGACATCAGCGATGAGGATGATGACTGCCCGGGCATGGAGTCGGGTGACGACAGTGACGATGATGACGATTGCCCGGGCATGGAGTCGGGCGACGACAGTGACGAAGAAGAGGTTCCTCTGGACGAGATGCCGGAAGACATGGTGGAGCAGCCCAGGAAGGGGAGGACGACGGTGCATGTAACCGCTGCAGCGGCCACCGTCCAGGAGAGCTACGGGGTGAGAGACTTCAGCGAGAGGGGCGAGCTGCACGCAGGGACCATGGAGGCCAAGGCGTACGAGCTATTGAAGAAGAAGATGCTCAGTGGGCTTACAGAGGAACAGCTCACTGCCATGGCACAGGTCCAGCCTGTATGCAAGCTCCTGAACGAGTCTCTGGCACAAGGGATGGCGCTGATGGCCTCTGGAGGCTTGCTTATGTTGTACAAAGCGCTTCTCCTGGACACGGGAGCCAACTGCAACATTATCCCAATCAGGACAGCCAACAGGTTGGGCTTGACCATCTTTGATGCAGAGACAGGGGCCAGGGTGGCTAGATGTGATGGCAGCCCTGCGGAATTCACGAAGTACTGCTACGTGGATGTGGTTCTCGCCGCGGGCACGCCGTACATGACTCTGCATCGGCTCCACGCCTTCGTCACCTACACCAATGACACGACGTGGGACTTCTTGGTGGGCACGGGACCCCTGAAGAACGCCCTCAAGTTGACCATCGACCTCTACAGAGGCATCGCCACTTCTGAGGCCGCGGTGTCACTGGGCATGAAGGAGAAGGTCACGTTGCCATTGATCGAGTTGACGCCGCCCGTCGATGCAAGGAGCAAGCGGAACGAAGACCCGAGAGTGTGCCTGGCGACCGAGATCTTCGACGTCGATGCCACGGCAGCGCGCACTCTTGCCCACGCTTTTGAGGATTGCGAGCTACCACCACGTGAAGCAGTGTCCCTGGGCGCAAGGGGAGAAGACCGTCTGGCCCTCGCAGGGGAGAGGTGTGCGCCTGCACCTTGTACATTCTCGCGAAACCACCCCGAGCTAATGGACAGCCTGGCGTCATGGCTAGAGGAGATGAGGCTGAGAAGGTTCAACTCGGAGGAGAAGGAGAGACTCGAGGCGCGCTGCCAGTCTATGGTGGAGGCGGGCTTCCTGAGACCCAGCTCAATGATGCAAGGCGAGCTCACTGGGCGAGTCAGCTCACACACCGAGAGCTCAACGTACGAACCTCCGGCGCCTGGTACGTCCTTGACAGACCAGATACTGGGCATGCTACAAGCATCATCACGCAGCCAGCGGGAAGCCAATGTGGCGACCAGAGGTGAGTGGTCCAGTGCTGAAGAGCCAGATGCGAGGGGGTCCCTCACGCCAGCCAGCCTGA
Organism: Cymbomonas tetramitiformis; assembly: GCA_001247695.2. Classification (NCBI taxonomy): domain Eukaryota; kingdom Viridiplantae; phylum Chlorophyta; class Pyramimonadophyceae; order Pyramimonadales; family Pyramimonadaceae; genus Cymbomonas; species Cymbomonas tetramitiformis. The sequence goes on along the minus strand of LGRX02026100.1, from coordinate 6,197 downwards.
CCACAACTCAGTCAGACCCTCGCTATCCAGACCTCACGCTGGCGCAGGAGGCCGCGAGCGAAGCTGACTTCAAGCTGGCCAGCGTACAGCCATGGGGGGGCATGGCAGTGAACCCGTGGGACTACCAAGACAAGGAGAGCAGCTGGTCTCAGCAGCGCTTGTACATCGACCGCACGGGCTATGCTCGTCTGTGCACACTCTGCGAGGAGGGCGATGGAGGTGGTGTGGACGCAGGATTTGTGCGGGTCAAGTTCTCGCGTTGTGGAGAATACAAGTAAGACCATCCTGGAGACGGAGCTACTGTGGCCCGACTTTACGTTGGTGGACCAGAAGGTTGACAAGGAGACGAAGATACCCTCAGAGACCTGGACCACAAGGGCGAGCGGCAGGAAGGACAACGAGCAGGTCCCACTCCCTGACTGTGGTGCCCATCGGGAGGCTGGAAGGTACACGATGGCGAGTGTTCAGGAGATCCTCAACACCCATCAGACGTACCCAGGGGGCGTGACGGGCAAGCTCATGTGGGACAAGGTGGCGCGCCAGTTCTGCGTACTCAGCGAGCACACTCGCGCCCAATGGGATCTCATGGAGCGCATGGTACGTCACACCATGGAAGGCGTCACCATCATGAACCCCATGGGTAAGATGACTGGCGAGTTCCAGCTGCCTTTTTACTATGAGAAGGACCAGCGCTGGCAGTACCAGCATCTAAAGTACGTACAGCGAGTGGACATCGCTGACCTTCGAGCTCGTCTGAAGGTGAGGTACGACATGGAGGTGGCTGGTGTGGAGGGCGAGAATGTGAGGGTGGTTCCGCAGCTTACGCTGTCAGACGCAGCGGACAAGATGGGGAAGTTCTACCCGGTGACAGATGAGGAGGAGGCAGTGGCGAGGTGTTCAGCACAAACGCTGCCGCCGTGGAGTACCTACACCTGGGGGACAACACGAGAGTGATGCTCGGTGCATGCAAGACAGAGGAGCAAGCACAGGACGCGCTGGACACTTATGGGGCCAGAAGAAACCCTCCAGTGCGCACATCCAAGACTCTCAGGACGTCGAGGACCGTCAAGGGGGATGAGGCAGGGCCATCTGGCTCCACACCGCCACCATCCTCAGCCACGCTTCGTTTACGGCATCAAACCTGGCCCAACGGCGTCTTCGACCCTGCCATGTTAGAGTACCACGCTGCAGTGTTCCAGGGCACCTACGAGCCAGAGTCGCCCACTCGCAGCGAGAACACGGCTGGGGAAGCCAACTGGCTGGATCTGGGAGGGATCTCGGAGTTCATGGCGCTGCATGGACAGACGGTCTTCCTCATCCAGTACCGTTGCTTCATGGGCGAGATCGAGTTCCAGCTTGGGAAGCCCTTCGCGGAGCGGGGAAAGGGGGTGCACACGCAGCGACTCAGCAGCCAGACCCTGCACCAGTACGCCTCCTCCGCCGGAGTGGGACAAAGGGGAGAGTTTCTGCCTCTGGGTGGGCAGTCGAAAGGCTGCACGGGAGGACTCCTCGGCACCTTGCAGAAACATATGGAGCATCTGGTTGATCGCACTCAGCTCTTGGAGATCGCCAGAGGCCATTTGAGCGATGGCCCGCGGCAGGGCACCCTACGGGTTTTCAAGACCCGTGCCAACGCCCGGTCCAAGGCCGTGTATTACCTCTTTGAGGACAATCGCTACTACAGTGAGCGGGGACCCAGCAGCATGGCGTTCACCTTGGAGTACCTCTCCTCAGGCACGCGCAAGTTCGACTGCTGCAGCTGGGAGACCGGTGGAACAAGGTGGCAGTGATGCACCGAGAACCATTGTCTGCATTCACATCCTCGGTGGGCCCGGCGTTGCTAGCTGAGGCACGTCGGGCAGAGGTGCAGGTGCGTCTTCGAAACGACTTCATGAGATGCCTGGACCCCATCGAGGGGGAGGATGCAGGAAGTGAGGAGGGAGATGGCAGCATTTCAGGATACTCTTCCGACCTCGCGGCCGTGGAGGGTGTGAGCACTCACACGGGTCGCACCAGAACACCATCGCCGCAGACAGAGGATGAAGACAGCGTGGAGGTCATCAGTGAAAGACTTGTTGGGCTGTCTGCCAGTTTGGCACAAGGGCAGGCCGAGGTCGCAGCAAATCACCTCACCATGGCGGCTCTCTCGGAATCGATACGGGCACGTCAGGCGATCATCAGAGAATATGAAGAACGACCTCGTGCTGCCCACGCAACTGCGAGGATGAGCACGCTTGGGCCAGACTGCCCGGGGCTTGATGGTCGTGATGGCGCGCGAGCCACGCCCACGCCGGCACCCTACTCTGGCCGAGTTCTCGGCGGGATATCGACCATGGGCTTGGAGTGCAACATGGCACAGAGACCTGAGCATCGGTCAATCAACGACATTCTGAGATCCCCGGCACATTCCGTCTGCACGCAGCAGACTGAAGCCGTGCCTCCCGCTGCGCAAGAGCAGGACTCCGTTTCGTACGTGCCATCAACCCCGAGCTCTACAGCACCCAGCAGCCCGGAGCGTTCCAGTGGCTTCGTGGCGCATGTCGACACTCGACCTTCAGGCCATCCTGCAGCGCGCCCACAGAGTCCAACTGAGAGTGCCGTACAGCAGCGTTCACCACGAGCTGGTCAGCGCAGGAGGAGATCTCCGAGCCCCAGGGAAGGCGCTCATCGTCAGGACGCGGCTCGCGATCGACATGCCGGCATTGGCACGTCGCATGCTCCCCAGAGACGCCAAAGTTATGATGAAATCTGGGAGGAGAGGAGAAGGGAGAGCGCACTGGGGCCTTTTCAAGGGGGCACCGGGCCGGCTGCAGCCCGGCGCGCCCGTCACTGAGAAGCGGCCCCGGCGGAAAGCCGGGCACGCAGCCCGCCAATGATAGGCGGGCGAAGCGCACTCAGGTGTGCTTCCTGCTCGTGGGGGTGTTCGTGCGCTTGCATTGGCCGCAGCTGCCTCATTTTGCAGTAATGGCAGTATGGATGGCTATGGAGGTATTCAGATTTCTTGGTGAGGTCGTCGCCTGCTGGGCATTCCACGCTGATGTGCCCCACAGAGCCATGGTACGCGCATTGTGGGCCGTGCGCGCGACACCACTCGAGCCATGGGCACATCAACAGGCGCCTCTGCGAGTGCTGTTGGAGCTGGCCAGGCACCTACTGCTGTTGACCGAGGGTGCTCTTGAGGTAGCTGGACTCCACCACGCCCGGCGTGGGCTGTGGTACGTGCCATTGCTACGGTTCTGCCTCGCCATGCTCGCCATGCACTTCACGCACATGGTCGGCACTCTGGGGTGCGTCTTGACAGTTGGCACCCACATTGTCCGCCATGGGTTGCCATGCTCCGGCTTGATTCACAATGGTGGCACATTCGCCACGCTGGAGACTCAGGTGGGTCGCGCGCTGGCGGTCGCCCAGCGGATCTTGGCCGCAGGGCCGGCTACGCTGGCCGCTGTTCCGCGGCGCATGCAGAAGCCGCGCTTTGCCGCCCGACTGCAGCGCCTGCAGTTCACAGCCGCTTGCTACCAAGTGGCGCACTGTGTCTATGTGATATCGGTCTTGGCGCTGGTGGTCTACGTGTCTGCGGGAGGAGGCCTGGGCCGTATGCAAGGGGGGTGGAGGATGTTGACTTGCATACTGACCCTTCACCCTCCAGTTAAACCAGTGGGTACCAGCAGAATTTTGACACTTTTGCTGCTGCTAGCGGTGGCTGCTTGGGTGGCCGCTGTGGCCCCTGGGCAGTTTCAGGGCGTGCTGACGATGGGATCGTGCTCGGGCTCGCCGACCAGATCTGCCAGGACCGCCTGGGAACACCAGAGGTCTTCGCGCCAATGGGACACCGGATGGGAGGCTATGGTGGCAGAGCAGGACGAGGTGCTTCCGCACACGGTGCTGGACACGTTACAGCCAGGGGGCACGACCAGGGTCACCAAGGACGAGGCCGCGTGGCTGGACACCGAGCTCAATGCCACCTTTGGAGGACATCCCGAGTTCACCGAGGAGAATTGGGAAGAGATGCGCAACGTGGTAAGGAGGTGCAGCTACTGCTTCGCCAACAAGCCGCAGGACATCAAAGGCTACCATGGGGGCGCGGCACATGCGACCTTCGCCATCCCTTTCAAGGACGAGACTAAGGTAGCTTACCAACGACCGAGGAAATACAGCCCGGGAGAGCAGGAGATCATCGACCTGCACTGCAAGGAACTGCTGGAATATGGCTTCATCGAGCCGGCTTCGCAGCACTGCAGACACGCCAGCAACGTGGTGGTCGCAGGGAAGAAGGATCACGACACTGGACAGTGGACCTCGACGAGATTCTGCGTCGACCTCCGGAATACGAACCGGTTGTCGCTGAAGGATAACACGTTACCTCATCGTCCAGAAGAGCTCTACCAGCGCGTGGCCAAGGCCAAGTTCAAGACTACCCTGGACGCGACCAAGGCGTTCCACCAGATTCCCATGACCACTGAGGAGGACAGGGACAAGACAGCGTTCTGGTGGGGCAACCAGCTCTATCGCTACACATCCATGCCGTTTGGAGCAGCTGGAGCAACCGCAGCCTTCATCAGGATCATGGACTACGAGCTACGCCACCTGCAACACTGCACGGTGGCGTACGTCGATGACGTGTGCATATACTCAGACACCGCTGAGCAGCACATCAAGGATGTGGAAGCCGTGCTTCGCTCTTTGGGGGATGCAGGGATACGCCTGCATTCGGGCAAGTCGACCTTCGGGTCAGCCACGGTGGACTTCTTGGGCTACCGCATCGGCTATAACACCATTGGCGCGCAGGACATCAAGTGCAAGGCCATTCAAGAGCTGCCCAAGCCCGAGGATAAAACTGGAGTACGCTCCATCCTTGGACTCATGAACTATTACAAAGGTCTGGTGGGGGAACCCATGGGACCCAACTACTCAGAGATGGCACGACCATTGAACGACTTGCTCAGAAAGGAAGTGTTGGATGTCAAGGAAGCTTGGGGGAAGGATCAGGACCAGGCATTGCAAGCATTGAAGGACGCCCTATGTTCGGGGAGATGTTTGAAGCCCATTGATTACAGCAAGCCCATCTTCCTCTACACGGACTGGAGCAACCATGGTATTGGCGCAGTGCTGGGGCAGAAGGACGAGAACGGCGTAGAGCACATTTGTGTGGTCATCAGCCGCTCGCTGTCGAAGACCGAGAGACAGTACGCGAGCTTCCAGGGTGAGATGCTGGCAGTGGTGTGGGCCATCCGCACATTGCGACAGTACCTGCACGGGATCCACTTCACGCTGATCACCGACCATTCGCCGCTCACAACACTCATGGAGAAGGGGGACCTACAAGGTCAACACCTACGCTGGGCCATCAGCCTCCAGGAGTTTGAGTTCACGGTCCAGTACCGACCAGGTCCGAAGAATGAGAACGCGGATGTGCCATCCAGGTACCCACTGCCCAGCACCGCAGACGAGACTGGTGCCCGTTTGGATCGTGAAGGGGACCGAGCCAGGGAAGCGGGGCGTGCCGAGAGGCCAACGCTCTGCTTCACAGACGCCATTTGCTTGGAAGTGACCAGGGAGCCACCACTTGGCCCCGAAGTAAGCCCAGAAGCTCAGGTGGCCAACTACTGCGAGAACATGGTCAGGGAGCAGCTGGGGACCAGTGCAGTCCATCGACTGTTTGATGTGCATTACCAAGAAGAGCTGGAGTGTAACAAGGGGGTCATGTTTGACACTGACCACCCGGAAGTGGCCAGGTGCTCGGGCAGGTTGACTCGAGTCGCCTGGGATGCCCTCAGCCAGGTCCGGCCGATCAGGGGTATGCATTCCGGAGGCTCACCAGCGATATACGGCGACGAGACCATGGAGGGTGGCAAGCTCAAAGTGCCGAAGAAGATCGACACGAGAGTGATTGACAAGAGCTTCTTCCGGGAAGCCAGAGAAGAGGGCGTAGTCTGCTATGAGCCGTGTGGGGGCCTGTGTGCTGGACTAGAGATGCTCTTGCGCTGCGGAGTTAAGGTTAACAAGTACCTCTACCAGGACATCTCGAAGTCCAGCCAGACGGTAGCCAGGGCCAGGTGCATGGCGCTCAGCCGCCGTCATCCTGACTTGTTCCGTGCCGAGGCAGCCCACTTGGAGCAACTGCCCAGCAACATCGAAGACACCAACCTCATTGACCTTGTACATGCAGGGGCATTGAGTGGAGAACAGTGGGTCAT
>LGRX02026099.1:0-42084 GCA_001247695.2 Cymbomonas tetramitiformis | reverse complement strand
CAGCTCACGCTGTCAGACGCAGCGGACAAGATGGGGAAGTTCTACCCGGTGACAGATGGGGAAGGAGGCAGTGGCGAGGTGTTCAGCACGAACGCTGCCGCCGTGGAGTACCTACACCTGGGGGACAACGCGAGAGTGATGCTCGGTGCATGCAAGACAGAGGAGCAAGCACAGGACGCGCTGGACACTTATGGGGCCAGAAGGAACCCTCCAGTGCGCACGTCCAAGACTCTCAGGACGTCGAGGACGGTCAGGGGGGATGAGGCAGGGCCATCTGGCTCCGCACCGCCACCATCCTCAGCCACGCTTCGTTTAAGGCATCAAACCTGGCCCAACGGCGTCTTCGACCCTGCCATGTTAGAGTACCACGCTGCAGTGTTCCAGGGCACCTACGAGCCAGAGTCGCCCACTCGCAGCGAGAACACTTCTGGGGAAGCCGACTGGCTGGATCTGGGAGGGATCTCAGAGTTCACAGCGCTGCATGGACAGACGGTCTTCCTCATCCAGTACCGTTGTTTCATGGGCGAGATCGAGTTCCAACTTGGGAAGCCCTTCGCGCAGCGAGGAAAGGGGGTGCACACGCAGCGACTCAGCAGCCAGACCCTGCACCAGTACTCTTCCTCCGCAGGAGTGGGACAAAGGGGAGAGTTTCTGCCTCTGGGTGGGCAGTCGAAAGGCTGCACGGGAGGGCTCCTCGGCACCTTACAGAAACATATGGAGCATCTGGTTGATCGTACTCAACTCTTGGAGATCGCCAGAAGCCATTTGAGCGATGGCCCGCGGCAGGGCACCCTACGGGTTTTCAAGACCCGTGCCAACGCCCGGTCCAAGGCCGTATATTACCTCTTCGAGGACAATCGCTACTACCGTGAGCGAGGACCCAGTGACATGGCGTTCACCTTGGAGTACCTCTCCTCAGGAACGCGCAAGTTCGACTGCTGTAGCTGGGAGACCTGGAACAAGGTGGCAGTGATGCACCGAGAACCATTGTCTGCGTTCACATCCTCGGTGGGCCCGGCATTGCTAGCTGAGGCACGTCGGGCAGAGGTGCAGGTGCGTCTTCGAAACGACTTCATGAGGTGCCTGTACCCAATCGAGGGAGAGGATGCAGGAAGCGAGGAGGGAGATGGCAGCGCCTCGGGATACTCTTCCGACCTCGCGGCTGCTGAGGGTGTGAGCACTCACACGTGTCGCACCAGAACACCATCGCCGCAGACAGAGGATGAAGACAGCGTGGAGGTCATCAGTGAAAGACTTGTTGGACTGTCTGCCAGTCTGGCACAAGGGCAGGCCGAGGTCGCAGCAAACAACCTCACCATGGCGGCTCTCTCGGAATCGATACGGGCACGTCAGGAGATCATCAGAGAATATGAAGAACGACCTCGTGCTGCCCGCGCAACTGCGAGGATGAGCACGCTTGGGCCAGACTGCCCGGGGCTTGATGGTCGTGATGGCGCGCGAGCCGCGCCCACGCCGGCACTCTACTCTGGCCGAGTTCTCGGCGGGATATCGACCAGGGGCTTGGAGTGCAACATGGCACAGAGACCTGAGCACCAGTCAATCAACGACATTCTGAGATCCCCGGCGCATTCCGTCTGCACGCAGCAGACTGAAGCCGTGCCTCCAGCTGCACAAGAGCAGGACTCCGTTTCGTACGTGCCATCAACCCCGAGCTCTACAGCGCCCAGCAGCCCGGAGCGTTCCAGTGGCTTCGTTGCGCATGTCGACACTCGACCTTCAGGCCATCCTGCAGCGCGCCCGCAGAGTCCAACTGAGAGTGCCGTACAGCAGCGTTCGCCACGAGCTGGTCAGCGCAGGAGGAGATCTCCGAGCCCCAGGGAAGGCGCTCATCGTCAGGACGCGGCTCGCGGTCGACATGCCGGCATTGGCGCGTCGCGTGCTCCCCAGAGACGCCAAAGTTATGATGAAATCTGGGAGGAGAGGAGAAGGGAGAGCGCACTGGGGCCTTTTCAAGGGGGCACCGGGCCGGCTGCAGCCCGGCGCGCCCGTCACTGAGAAGCAGCCCCGGCGAAAAGCCGGGCACGCAGCCCGCCAATGATAGGCGGGCGAAGCGCACTCAGGTGTGCTTCCTGCTCGTGGGGGTGTTCGTGCGCTTGCATTGGCCGCAGCTGCCTCATTTTGCAGTAATGGCAGTATGGATGGCTATGGAGGTATTCAGATTTTTTGGTGAGGTCGTCGCCTGCTGGGCATTCCACGCTGAAGTGCCCCGCAGAGCCATGGCACACGCATTGTGGGCCATGCGCGCAGCACCACTCGAGCCATGGGCACATCAACAGGCGCCTCTGCGGGTGCTGTTGGAGCTGGCCAGGCACCTACTGCTGTTGACCAAGGGGGCCCTTGAGGTAGCTGGGCTCCACCACGCCCGGCGTGGGCTGTGGCACGTGCCATTGCTACGGTTCTGTCTCGCCATGCTCGCCATGCACTTCACGCACATGGTCGGCACTCTGGGATGCGTCTTGACAGTTGGCGCCCACATTGTCCACCATGGGTTGCCATGCTCCGGCTTGATTTACAATGGTGGCACATTCGCCACGCTGGAGACTCAGATAGGTCGCGCGCTGGCGGTCGCCCAGCGGATCTTGGCCGCAGGGCCGGCTACGCTGGCCGCTGTTCCTCGGCGCATGCAGAAGCCGCGCTTTGCCGCCCGACTGCAGCGCCTGCAGTTCACAGCCGCTTGCTACCAGGTGGCGCACTGTGTCTATGTGATATCGGTCTTGGCGCTGGTGGTCTACGTGTCTGCGGGAGGAGGCCTGGGCCGTATGCAAGGGGGGTGGAGGATGTTGACTTGCATACTGACCCTTCACCCTCCAGTTAAACCAGTGGGTACCAGCAGAATTTTAAAACTTTTGCTGCTGCTAGCGGTGGCTGCTTGGGTGGCCGCTGTGGCCCCTGGGGAGTTTCAGGGCGTGCTGACGGTGGGATCGTGCTCGGGCTCGCCGACCAGATCTGCCAGGACCGCCTGGGAAGACCAGAGGTCTTCGCGCCAATGGGACACCGGATGGGAGGCTATGGTGGCAGAGCAGGACGAGGTGCTTCCGCACACGGTGCTGGACACGTTACAGCCAGGGGGCACGACCAGGGTCACCAAGGACGAGGCCGCGTGGCTGGACACCGAGCTCAATGCCACCTTTGGAGGACATCCCGAGTTCACCGAGGAGAATTGGGAAGAGATGCGCAGCGTGGTAAAGAGGTGCAGCTACTGCTTCGCCAACAAGCCGCAGGACATCAAAGGCTACCATGGGGGCGCGGCACATGCGACCTTCGCCATCCCTTTCAAGGACGAGACTAAGGTAGCTTACCAACGACCGAGGAAATACAGCCCGGGAGAGCAGGAGATCATCGACCTGCACTGCAAGGAACTGCTGGAATATGGCTTCATCGAGCCGGCTTCGCAGCACTGCAGACACGCCAGCAACGTGGTGGTCGCGGGGAAGAAGGATCACGACACTGGACAGTGGACCTCGACGAGATTCTGCGTCGACCTCCGGAATACGAACCGGTTGTCGCTGAAGGATAACACGTTACCTCATCGTCCAGAAGAGCTCTACCAGCGCGTGGCCAAGGCCAAGTTCAAGACTACCCTGGACGCGACCAAGGCGTTCCACCAGATTCCCATGACCACTGAGGAGGACAGGGACAAGACAGCGTTCTGGTGGGGCAACCAGCTTTATCGCTACACATCCATGCCGTTTGGAGCAGCTGGAGCGACCGCAGCCTTCATCAGGATCATGGACTACGAGCTACGCCACCTGCAACACTGCACGGTGGCGTACGTCGATGACGTGTGCATATACTCAGACACCGCTGAGCAGCACATCAAGGATGTGGAAGCCGTGCTTCGCACTTTGGGGGATGCAGGGATACGTCTGCATTCGGGCAAGTCGACCTTCGGGTCAGCCACGGTGGACTTCTTGGGCTACCGCATCGGCTATAACACCATTGGCGCGCAGGACATCAAGTGCAAGGCCATCCAAGAGCTGCCCAAGCCCGAGGATAAAACTGGAGTACGCTCCATCCTTGGACTCATGAACTATTACAAAGGTCTGGTGGGGGAACCCATGGGACCCAACTACTCAGAAATGGCACGACCATTGAACGACTTGCTCAGAAAGGAAGTGTTGGATGTCAAGGAAGCTTGGGGGAAGGATCAGGACCAGGCATTGCAAGCATTGAAGGATGCCCTGTGTTCGGGGAGATGTTTGAAGCCCATTGATTACAGCAAGCCCATCTTCCTCTACACAGACTGGAGCAACCATGGCATTGGCGCAGTGCTGGGGCAGAAGGACGAGAATGGCGTAGAGCACATCTGTGTGGTCATCAGCCGCTCGCTGTCGAAGACCGAGAGACAGTACGCGAGCTTCCAGGGTGAGATGCTGGCAGTGGTGTGGGCCATCCGCACATTACGACAGTACCTGCACGGGATCCACTTCACGCTGATCACCGACCATTCGCCGCTCACAACACTCATGGAGAAGGGGGACCTACAAGGTCAACACCTACGCTGGGCCATCAGCCTCCAGGAGTTTGAGTTCACGGTCCAGTACCGACCAGGTCCGAAGAATGAGAACGCGGATGTGCCATCCAGGTACCCACTGCCCAGCACCGCAGACGAGACTGGTGCCCGTTTGGATCGTGAAGGGGACCGAGCCAGGGAAGCGGGGCGTGCCGAGAGGCCAACGCGCTGCTTCACAGACATCATTTGCTTGGAAGTGACCAGGGAGCCACCACTTGGTCCCGAAGTAAGCCCAGAAGCCCAGGTGGCCAACTACTGCGAGAACATGGTCAGGGAGCAGCTGGGGACCAGCGCAGTCCATCGACTGTTTGATGTGCACTACCAAGAAGAGCTGGAGTGTAACAAGGGGGTCATGTTTGACACTGACCACCCGGAAGTGGCCAGGTGCTCGGGCAGGTTGACTCGAGTCGCCTGGGATGCCCTCAGCCAGGTCCGGCCGATCAGGGGTATGCATTCCGGAGGCTCACCGGCGATATACGGCGACGAGACCATGGAGGGTGGTAAGCTCAAAGTGCCGAAGAAGATCGACACGAGAGTGATTGACAAGAGCTTCTTCCGGGAAGCCAGAGAAGAGGGCGTGGTCTGCTATGAGCCGTGTGGGGGCCTGTGTGCTGGACTAGAGATGCTCTTGCGTTGCGGAGTTAAGGTTAACAAGTACCTCTACCAGGACATCTCGAAGTCCAGCCAGACGGTAGCCAGGGCCAGGTGCATGGCGCTCAGCCGCCGTCATCCTGACTTGTTCCGTGCCGAGGCAGCCCACTTGGAGCAACTGCCCAGCAACATCGAAGACACCAGCCTCACTGACCTTGTACATGCAGGGGCATTGAGTGGAGAACAGTGGGTCATGGTGTGTGGATATCCATGCCAGGACCTGTCACCAGCTGGTAAGCTGGCTGGTCTGGAGGGCAGGCACAGCAGACTGTTCTACCAGGCAGTGCGAGTCCTCTCCACGCTGCAACAGCTGCAGCCTCAGAGACCGCCAGCATATGTGCTAGAAAACGTTTCTCCGCTGTCACACAGGGAGAACTCGAAGATCAGGAAGGAGGTGTTTCCCATCATCAACAGCGTGGTGGGCCAGCCGGTGTCCTTTGACGCGGCGCGCGCGGGATCATACGCGCATCGTCTACGAGCATATTGGAGCAATCTGTTCCAAAATCAGCAGTTCAATCTGGTGATGGAGCGGGTGGACAGACCACCAGACAGATACGTGCGCGATATTCTGCAGCGAGGCTGGAAGCCGCGCAGGGTCGTCACGGGAGACAGGAAGCCTCACTACACCGCCAACGTTGTAGGGGAGCCTATGAGAGTATTGCCAACCATCTTGGCGACGCAAAACTCTCGTGCTTTTCGCGCGCCTCGCGCAGGCACAGTGGTGAGGAAGGGAGATGATGATGAAGTGGGGGAGACCAGAGAGGTTAACCTGGACGAGAAGGCAGTTGCCATGGGGTACAGCGCAGGTGAGCTGCGCGCGGCACATGGCATGAAAGCCGAAGAATTGGCAGGAGTGCTTGGCCTTGCTATGGACCGAAGAGCAATGGAGCTATTGTATGCGATTGCCGAGGTCAGCACGACCAAACTGCCGAAGAGTGAGGAGAGTGAGGAGGAGGAACATGGCACGCTAGTTGCCATCCCTATCGCGAAATCCACCAAGGTGGCTGCCACCTCCGAGGGCACGGCTGAGCCGGTGCGAGCACAACTAGCAGAGTGGATCACCAGTTCCAGCGGCTACACCCAGCAAGTCGCGCGACGCCTCAGCCATCAGGACTGGGAAGAACGACTGCAACGCATGTGCAGCCAAGGGCAGAAAGGTACACAGGGGCTAGGCACCGCCGACGCTGTTCCACGCCGCAGACAGTGGAAGATGGCCTCCATGAAGCTCGCGGGCTATGAAGCACGTCACCGGCAGGCCTTTTCAAGACCTGGAGGCAAGCCAGCAGAGACGAGCTCAGCCCCAGAGTGGGCACCAGTGACAAAGGAGAAAGAGATGAGGCTGCCTAAGCTGCCTGACACTACGAGAATGGTTGCCATGCTAGCCAGCGTAACCAACCAGGAGTCACTCCGAGAAAGATACCCCGATGTACACGAGGACGAGCTATGCCTCGCGTGGGTCAAGACCGGAGGAAGAGTGGAGGTGCCCAAGGAGGAGTATCACAGGGTAAGGAAGAGAGCAGCGCGCCACCGTTGGGACGAGCTCATGGGCGAGTTATACATGGTCACTGTCAGTGGTAAGGAGCTGCTGGTGCCCAAGCCCTGTGACAGGATTCAGTTGGTGCGTGAGTACCATGAGAGGACTGGCCATTGGGGCATCAGGCGGACATTGAACCTGTTGTGGCAACGTCATTACTGGGCAGGCATGAAACAGGATGTGCAAGCAGTGGTCACTCAGTGCCAGACTTGCCAGAGGGTGAAGACGCACTATGCACGGGAGGAGGCGAATCTCACGCCGCTTGAAATCAAGTCCTTCATGTACCGCTGGTCCCTGGATTTAGCTTGGCCTACGAAACGCACCACGAAGGCTGGGAACCAACGCGTCTTGGTCATGATTGAGCACTACACGCGATTCGTCGTGTGTGTTCCAATCCCCGATAAGGAGGCCGCCACCATCGCCAGCGCATTTCGCTATCATGTCCTATCCGTGTTTGGGGCGCCTGCAGAATGTTTGGTGGATGGGGGCACAGAGTTTGAAGGTGAGTTCTCTGCTCTATGCAAGCAGTGTCTCATTGACCGAAGAGTGACTTCACCGAGTTCCCCAGAGAGCAATGGCTTAACTGAACGGGTGGTACGCACCCTCAAGTTTTGCTTCAAGAAGATGGCCCTTGACAAGGGCCTGGACTTCGAGTGGGATGAGATGCTCTGGTCACTCGTACTCAGCTACAACGCAGCTAGGCAGCAGTCCACTGGAGTGGCGCCATTCACCTTGCTGTTCGCTCAGGAAGCCACGGTGCCACCGGATCTTCGTGCTCGACCCGAGTTGGACTTTGGGAAGCAGGAGGAGAAGACACTGGCTGATGATCTGTTACAGCGAGCCGCCATCGTGAAGAGGCTCATGGTACATGCAGGGTGCAACCTGGAGATCGCTCAGCACCGCGACACTTTACGGTACGAGCACAGGAGGAGTGGCAGTTACGAGCCGAAGCCGCACCAGTTCAAGGCAGGCGATTTCGTATATATACGACAACAACCGCGCTCTGGCATGGAGGTAGCCACCAAGCCAGCCATCCTGAAGATAGTCAAGGTGCAAAGAGATGGAGTGGTAGTGTTGGAGGACAGCACGAAGCTGCGGGAGAAGAGCACAGTGCAAAATATTGCACCATGTCACCTACAAGTGAAAGACCAGTACGACTGCAGTGCAGCCATTCCCAGCAAGCATCTCGCGTGTGAGGCGTGCATGCGGACAGATGGGGAGGCAGCCATGTTGCTGTGTGACACCTGTAACCGTGGTTATCACACGTGGTGTCTGAATCCAGCGCTGGATGGAGTACCTGAAGGGGATTGGCAATGTCCCAAGTGCTTAGGTGGGACCGTGGTGGCAGCTGCCGCCGAGGTGAGCGCGTCAATCGTCGACAAGATGGCGGCCATGGAGCTGCAGCTGAGAGAGAAGCTGGGATCAGATGTGGTATTGTTGCCTGCAGACGTGGGTCCGCATCGTGCAGTGAGGCCGGGACGTGAAGACCCATGGCAGGCGCTGACCTCGCGGCAGATGCTCAGAAAAGAAGGGAGCATGGGGGATCTTCCTGACAGAGTGGCCTGGGGAAACCAGGAGGAGCTCAGCAGAGTGATCACAGAAGTGATGCCAGGATTCTGGCATGAGGGTCATCGTACCATCTTGAGCAGGAAGTGTGCAGAGCAGCACACTCGCGCGAGAAGTCTCCGCAAGACGTCCACGGTGCAGGCCATGAGCCCCGAGGAAGTGCAGAAGAGAGGAGATGTGACACAATTGAGCAGAGCTCAGGTGAAGATTGCCAGTCAACTGGATTGGGGCTTAGAGTTGGTGATGACAGTTCCTCAGGAGGTCAGACGTTTGGCGCACGAGGTGACTTGGGAGAAGATCACACAGGTATGGGATCCTTGGGCTGGCACAGGTGTCATTGGCAAGGTTATGTCGTTGGAATGGCCTCACCTGAAGGTTATGAACAATGATTGGAATCCGCAGTTGAAGTGGCACGAAGCCCTTAATGCTTTACAACCGGGCAATTATCGAGCCTGGAAGGAGAAGTATGGGGTGTGTGACGCGGTGGTGACTTCACCCTGGTTCGCAGTGCTGGATATTGCGTTGCCATTGGCGGTACTGGCCAGCCGAGTGGTGGCTTGTATTCATGTGCCATCGCACTACATGACAGATATGACAGAAAGCAGGGCACAATACTTTCGTAAGCTGTGTCACGCTGGACGCTTACATGTGATTGGGCATTTGGAGCATGGACCTATTGGCAGAAGATGCATGTGGGTCATGGTGTTTCGCAACCCTTTGACAAGAGCCAGGATGTTGCGAGGAGGAGAAGCTTCTGGAGTGGGTATGTTTACCTTCAGCATGGGCAAGTTCGCAATGGATGGCGTTACGACAGAAGATGCTGAGCAAGCTCTTGTCTAATGTCTGTGCTACCAGTGGCAGCTACAGATGGGGGATGTTGAGAAAAAGAGCTTGCATAAGTTGTGAGAAAAGATAAAGAGATATCAAAAATTTTGAGATTTTGTATAGTTACAGTAGCAAGCTAACTGTGCAGTCATATAAGGAAACATATGCAAAGCCGAGCTAGTGTTGTGGAGGCACTGACAATAAGTAAGACTGTCTAGTAGTAGGGCTAGAGGGTTGTGCTTTGTGTGGACGCTTCGTGCATAAGTTCGCGACAGCTGTCACAAACCACGGCTTATCGTGTACCTCAGCCGGGTTGTGACACTTGCTGTAGCAGTCTCTGTGACGAACGTATGACACGCGCAGTACGATACGCGCGAGGAGTTATGACAGTGACGAGATACGGAAATACGGATGGGTGTTACACTTGTTTGGAGATAGCGAGAATATGTAGGGCGGCGTAGCAGGGTGAGCCAGACGCTCATTTTTGTTTTGCCTTCGTAACAGTGATTCCGAAAATAGCCAGGACTCGCTTAAGACCGCGAAAACAGCAGTGTTATGATATAATTCGTAAGATACAGTATTCTTCTGCTTGTAAAGATATACATTTGTGGACTTGTCCTTGTGCGACTGCGTCAGAACTGTAATTAACAGTCTTTTTCATGTTGAGAAAAAGAGCTTGCATAAGTTGTGAGAAAAGATAAAGAGATATCAAAATTTTGAGATTTTGTATAGTTACAGTAGCAAGCTAACTGTGCAGTCATATAAGGAAACATATGCAAAGCCGAGCTAGTGTTGTGGAGGCACTGACAATAAGTAAGACTGTCTAGTAGTAGGGCTAGAGGGTTGTGCTTTGTGTGGACGCTTCGTGCATAAGTTCGCGACAGGCTGTGGGGCGTCGGATGGGGTACAGCTTCTTTGTGAAGATAGCTGTGGAGGCGGGATCAACCAGAGTGTTGTGTGTGTTGGCAAGTGTCTTAGCCATGAGAGCAGGGTCAGTGACAAACGTAGGCCTAGAGAGAGCCTTGAGTTTTCCTTTCACTGTGTCAAGGCATAGATAGTTGCCAGGTGTGAGATTCCCGACATAGCGGTAGGGCTTGCTCTTAGGCTGTAGCTTAGCCGAAGTGTCAGCTTTAGCTCCTGCCTTAGAGCGCTGTGCGGGGTCCTGCCAGACATTGCACTCGGACCAGAAGGGCCGGAGCTCAGTGTAGTCGAAGTGACGGCCGGTGTATCTGAGGTGAGGCGTGTCCATTCCAATGTGCCTGTTAGGCATAACATTGAGGACTGTGTTAATGGCATGGAGTGCAGCAAGAGGCCATGTGTACAGCGGGGCATCATATGTGCGCATGGTGCTGTTCATGATCTTCTGCATGTCTCTCCAGAGCACCTCAATCTGAGCCTGGAACTCGTGCATGTATGGCGGACCGGTCTCATGACGCATGCGGTACTGTCGGAGGAGTGTCTTCATCTCCTCCGATGTGTACTCTGTGGCACAGTCTGTGTGGAATGTGATGGTCTCTGGTGTGAAGCCGTGGGACTGAATGTCATCAAGGACAGTCTGGAGGTGGAAGTGTTGGCCTCCCTTAGAAGGTGAGGCATACCCGAAGGCCTTTTTAGTGACGGGGCACTTAAAGGCACTGATGAAGACTGACTCGTCGTAGCCAGGGGGTTTGCATGGGCCCCAAATGTCAGCAAATATGTGCTGAAATGGCTTGGATTGTTCCCATTTGACAGGCCGGTGGCTGGCTGGCAAAGCCGGAGGTGGTCTGCGGTTGGCTCTGTCAAATACATTAAAGGGTCCTGGGCGCTTGGCATTCCAGGTGTTGCAATGAGCACACCCGCAGCCTGACAGGATAGTCCTGAGTGTCTTCATGGAGAGGTGTCGTCTGGGCACTGCAAATTGAAGCCCCTGTGAGAAGAGGTGAGCAATGTACTGGTGTGAGTAGTGGCCCAGACAGGCATGGAGGTACTGATGAGGGTCAATCCTGGGGACTGTGGTGGCATCCTTGAAAAGGATGATGGTGTCGAACGGGGCCCCCTGGATGAAGACACGGTCAGCACCGCCCTCCTCTCCTGCATCTGTGAGGTCCTGGGGGGAGTAGGTACCAGCTCGAGGGCGGGAGAAGAAGCCGGGTGTGCCTGCTGGGATGGTGGCTATCTCCTGAAAGTGATAGGTGAGTGGCCACCAGGCTGCAGATGGTGACTTCCGAAGACACACCGTGTATGAGGTGTTATTAGGGTCTAACCAGAAGTCCTCTAGCATCTTCATCAACATCCTTTGGATGATGGAGTTGATGAAGGGCGGGTTGGCCCAGAAAGAGCGCCCGCACCAGACATGATCCTCAGCAGGGTCCTCGAGGGAGTAGTAGTGCTGGCACTGTGTGTTACCCCGTGGGTAGGGGATGCCGTCCGTGTAGAGGTCTGTGTCACAATGGCCATGTGGACTGTGCTGAGCAAACTCTCTGTAGGCGGATCTAGCAACCATCCAGTCGACTGTGCCCTTCTCTGCAAGCTCCGAAGGGGCAGGCTGCAGGAGGGGTCTCCTCTGTGCTATGGAGTGGGCAGATGGGGTGGCTCGCCAGCGGCTGGGGTGTACAACATAGTCTCTGCCAGTGTCATAGAGGTCAAAGAGAGAAGCACCGTGGTGCCATGTGAGGTCGATGAAGTCAGGGGAGCGGGCCCCGTGTCTGAGCATCTGGCGGACTGAGAGGAGGTTTGGGGCATTTGGATCATAGAAGGCTTGGAGAAAGGGGAGTGTGATCCAAGTGCCGTCGGTGTACTGGAAATCAATGGAGGCTGTGCCGACACTGTGAGGCTTGTAATGCTGATCCGAGGCTGTGGTCATGCTGGAGGTGCACGGGGACAACTCAGTGAAGAGCTCCCTGTTGTTCAGGAGGAGATGTGAGGCTCCTGAATCTACAAGGAGGTGTCCGTGCGTGTTGGAGGCACGGCGGCCTTTCCCAAGCAGGGGGAGGAAGACCGGTGTGCCGTGGGGACAGTGCGGGGCACTGTCGGTGCAGCTGAGGTCTCTCCCCACGGCGCTGCAACCGCAGGGTCGTAGACCTCAATACTGATCCCAGGGGCCCAAATGGTGGTCATCAATGACCTCAAACTGGGCCCAATCATCCTCAGAGTCTCCGGTGCAATATGAGGGGTGTGTTCGGCTGTAGTTCTCAAGGAACTGATTAAGCTGTTGGAAGGAGGGAGATGGCATAACTGAGAAATCCCACTGAGAGTGCTCTGGGGAGTGTGAGCTATTTGGCCGTGGCCGAGGTGTGTCAGTGCGGATCGAGGTGTCTGCCATGAACTGCTTCCACTTAGTAGTGGTCTCCGAGGTGTCCTCCTGAGATTCAGGGATAGGAGGGAAGTGGAAATCCGGTGTGACGGCACAGGCCTGCACTGTGGACGGGACCGGGGGCTGCATGTGTGTGTCTGAGGTAGCAGCCAGCCGGTCAGTGTCCACCAATGCAGGCAGGGTGCCCGCTGTAGCCCGTGTAGTTGCCCTATCGGCAGTGGGCTGAGCAGGCACCGTACCGTCAGTGTCGGATACTGGAGGAGGAGGAGGAGGAGGAGGTGTGTGTTGGGGCGGATAGCCCTCGGTGTCTGACTCGGAGCCTGAGTCGGAGACATCGGCCCACAGGCCAATACTCTCAAGCCCGGGGTATGTACACTCCAAGGGGGCTAGGGAGCTGTCAGGGGCACCGAGTGTAGGCGGTTGCTCGGAGGCCACTGTAGTGTCGGCCCCGAGAGCTGTGCTGAGAGATGTAGGGGTGTCAGCGGTGGTTGCACCGTCAGTACAGACGGTGTGATCGGTGGGCGTGCCCACAAGCGCCTCATCGGCACTGTGTCCCAGGGGCGGTGTGGAGGCAGCTGCTGGCTCACAGAGTGTGGTGGGAGCTGCGGTGACACCACCGGAGGGCAAATGTGGTGTGTGGTTGGCCGGTGCCGTAGCACTGGCGGAGGCCGGCTGAGGTGAGGCAGTAGCCGGTGCCGTGGCACCACCGAGGGCCGGCTGAGGTGAGGCAGTAGCCGGTGCCGTGGCACCACCGGAGGCTGGCTGTGTGGAGGCAGTAGCCGGTGCCGTGGCACCACCGGAGGCTGGCTGAGGTGAGGCATTGGCCGGTGCCGTGGCACTGGCATAGGCCGGCTGTGAGATGGTGATAGCCGGCCGAGGTGACATATAGAATGTGTATGTCAGTGTTATGTGCAAAAGTGTGAGGAGCACAGCAACCGTGAAAGAGAACCAGTGCATGGCAATGGCTACTAGGGTGCGTGTGACCGAGGGAGTGTTACAGCCAGGCTGTGGTGTGGCGGTGTGTACGGCAGCAGTGTGAACCGGGTCTGTATGCGTGCCCTCCCAATGCATCCCCATCCCAGGCACTGCAATATGGATGCATGCAGTGTCAGGTGCAATTGTGGTGGCTGGGGGGATACCAATGGCCCGAGGCTCAGGCTGGTGGCAGTCGGGGGGTGGTGATGGTGGTGGGAGGGGAGTGGTGGAGGTGGGAGGGGTGGTGGCAGTGTCCAGAGTGTCCTCGGAGATGGTGGAGGCCACTGAGGTGCTGCCGGTCAGGAGGTCAGTCAGGTAGGGCACAGGGCACTGGGTGTTGCAGTCCACGGTGATGTCTGTCTGGACTGGGGCGGTGGCGGTGCTGTTGGCCGAAGCCAGTGACTCAGCTACCTGGTGCTGCCGCTCAAGTTTCTGCTGCTGCTGCCTGGCCTTCTTCTGCTTCTCCTTGTCCCGCTTCCTCTGCCGCTTCGTCTTCTCCCAAGACGGGTCCTCGCGGTCCGGGTCCTCCCTCAAGTCAGTAGCCGTGACGGTGTCAAAGTACCTGAAGGCAAAGAGGGAGGGGGGCTCCAGCTGGGGGAAGGAGAACTGGGTGTCGGGTGGAGAGGCGGAGGGGGAGAGGGAGCTGAAGGGATTGGGGGAGAAGTGGTTGGCCGAAGCCGAGGGGGTTGGGTGAGGTGAGGGGCCAGAGAACTGAGGGATCCAGGGCTTACTGGTGAGGGCGGGCCACTCAGTCTCATCATCCTCCTGGTCTGCCTGGAAGCTGACTGCCTGAGCTGGATGGTGAAACTCAGAGCGGCGGGGGGGCGGGGTGGCGGAGGGGGTGGCTGCTCTGAGCTGTGCAACCTCCTGCCTGAGAGCTGCCAGCTCGGATGCGGTGCTGGCTGGATGCACTGTCAGAGGGGGTGAGGTGGGGGTGGCAGGGGTGCGGTGGGGGTGGCAGGGGGTGCGGGTGTGGAGGGACGGGGGGGCAGAGATATGGTTCACAGATGGAGGGGGGCCGGCTTTGACCCACATGTCGGCCTTCTCAGCCAGTGTGCAGGGGCAGCCGAACCTGCCGAGGGAGTGGGTGACGGTCTTGTTGTGCTTGTACTTGCAGGAGCGGCAGGGGTGGCCGATGGACTTGTCACTGGGGTCGGAGGGGGTGAACTTCAAGCCGTTCCAGGTGCCAGAGGGGGTGGAGTCCTTGTTGGTGGAGCCGGTGTGCTTGAGCTTGGAGGCCTTGTACAGGGCCCTCTCGTGCTCAATGAAGTCAGATCTGGTGCCGCCCCGTAGTGGTGAGCGGGGCCTGGATGGAGGTGGTGTGGTGGCCCGAGGGTGCGTACCCTTGCCACCCTTGCCCCCCTTGCCGCCCTTGCCATTAGGGTGCTTCTCCTTCGGCTTGGTTGTGTCAGCCGAGCCCCGCCCCCCCTCACGGACTTCCCCCGTCATGGAGGCAGCTCGGGGGCGGGATGAAGAGCCAGGGAGCTGGGAATGGTGGGCAGAGCCCTGGGTGTACCATACCTTCCCGATGGCCTCAATGAACTTCTGAAGACCACCGGGGAAGCCAGAGGAGGTCAAGCGGTTGTTCTCCTCGTAGGTGCGGATGACCTCGAAGTACAGAGGGATGTTGAAGAGGTGCTCGGCCGTGTCCTGGGAGGCCCGTAAGATGTCAATGAGGACCTCCTGCTCCTGTTGTCCAGAGAAGGCGGGGTGGAGCTGCCTGTGGTTGCCGATGAGGGTGGCGAAGGTGTTCAGCTTCAAGGCGGGGTCCTCGGACTCAGAGATTCGGAGGGCCTTGGCCTTGGTGAGGTTGGAGTGGTCCGTGGAGGGGGGGTAGGTGATCAGGCGGCAGTGCACGTGCAGCAGAAGCAGCCTGCCGTCCACCTGAGCCTGGGGGGAGTCCTTCACAATTTGTGACAACACAATCTGTGTGTTGGCACAAGTGGCCGCAAGTAGAAGTTGAGCTAGAAGGCCATTGGAGATACCGTCGTAGGGCTCGTCCTTCAGTCGGTGTTGAAGGTTAAGTAGTGCTGGGGCGTGGCCAGGTCGGGTGGCGGTGAGCACACGGGTCAGGGCGTCACAGAACTTTTTGAACACAATGTCGCCGCCCGCGGTGAGGAAGTTCAATTGGAGTTCACGTTGTTGTTGGCGCTCGTGAATATCCGTGAGGGCATAGTAGGCGGTCTTCAACTGCTTCAGGAGCGGAGTGACGTCAGGGGTGGTGGAGCGGGTGTTGAAGGCGCTGGTGCTGTCGTCCATGATGTGCTTGATCTTGGTTGGAGGAAGTTCTTGCCCGTCTCGATGTTGCAATGGCGTCACCTCTGGAATAGTTTCCAATTCCTTGGTGGTGTCGAACATCTTGTCCGAAGTAATTACGACTGAAGATGGCGTCGAAGATGAAGTAGTTCTACTCGCAACAGTGCGAGCCAGTGAGGTGGCGTTGACGCATTCGTCGCGGACTTTGATTAAGTCGTTGAAGATGGTCTCGTTGAGTTGGTTGACGTCGTTGAGTTCTTCCTTCGCGACGTAATTCTCGTGGATCTCGTCGGATTGGGCAGATGAACGCTGGAATGCTACTACAAGCGAGGTGACGGTGGTGGAGAGCTCAGCCATGTTGGCGGTGACGGCATGGAGGTCTTGAAGAAGGGCGTTGATCGTGATGGAGATTTCTTCGTTTGTTGGAGATGGCGGAAGAGGTTGACGTGAAGTAAACAAACGTCGTTGAGCATGTTGTTGACGCTCTTCGGTTGGTGGTTGGGATCCCGGAGTTGTAGTTGGCGTGAACGAGGACATGGTAGACCTTCCGGACCGTTGGTGGCGGTGAAGGTGACGATGTTGCGCAAGTCGTTCTCGTAGGGGTTGAGATGTAGATTTTCTCTAAGATTTGTTAATTTTTAAAAAATTGGCCAGCGCTTCCGCCGCAATGTAATGAAGCCGAAATCCAAGGCGTCCCCTAAATTCCGGCAGAGCGTGTGATAATTAACGGACGCGATTTAACATTGAAGTTGAAATAAGAGCCGAGAGGGCAATCGTAAGTTAATTCCCAATCATAAAAGGTTTTGGCAAGTTAAAATTCACGCCGGCCCGACCTGCGGAGGGTTAGTGCAGGCGGAAAAGGCAATTCTCAAGTAATTTTTGTTACTGCCAGTTCGATGCGCTTTTGACGGCTAATTTGAAATTTGTTGTGTCATCAGAGATTGCAGTGGTGCGTCGTGGTCAAACATAACCTAATAGATAGTTTGAAACACATATAGGGTAGAATATTCTATATATCCGTGTTTTAATACTATCGCTGTACGCAAAAATATGAGGCTCAAACGGTGATAATATGTCTGTAAAAGATATAACATATGAGAGTCTGAGAGTCTAAGTAGCTTATGCTACGTGCGCTGTGTAAGTCTGTACGAGTACGGCTACGGTGATGCTCGAGTACTCTAACACGTGGCTCGCAGTCTCTGTCGCTATGACTCGCGGTCTCGAGCCGAATAATAATGCAGTCATCTGTCACATGCATCGAGGAATGTCATACAGGGGGCAGTACGGTATATCTAGTCCCCCGTGACATCTGTCATATCCGTTGCCAGTTTCGGTGTCCAGAAGTGACCAACAACTCTCGTGCTATTTAACTTGCCAGTCCGTATGTCTCTGCCTTCTAATATCACAATATTCCGAGTATGTAGCCTGCTCCAACGTTCCGACTTGCATTGACCCTCTGTCCACTGGTAATATTATTAACTCACGTCATAATATCTAGTACAGTACAGCAGGTAAACCGTAAACGACGGAAAGCTTTTCTGGACGCTGGATGCTCGCCAAAGGCCTAAAACCCTGAACTTTCCAGAACCGCAAAATAAACTCAAAATATTGGTATTTGGGGGGTCAAAATTTTTGCAAAATTTTGACTCAAAATTTTGACTCAAAAATTTGAGTCTCAAAATTTTTCAAAATTTTGAAATCAAGTCTAATCAGATCTGATCTCGTCTGGATCTCGTCGGGAGGTTCTTGACCGATATAATTATATTGTCCGATCAACAATATAATTATACTGAAAGCATTTCGGTGTTTCCATCAGTTTATATCGATTCAGCAGAATCTGATTTGGGGGTAGCTAGGGGTAGCTAGGGGAGCTCTGCGGAGCGGAGCTAAGTCAGATAAACGATTTTGAGGCCAATCTGGCTTGAAATCCTGACCTTTGGACTCATATAGGCGGGATTTGACGCCATATATGCCCTTATACTCCAAATATATCGACTATTATGACCAATTTATCTACGGGTGCTCCACGGAAAATAAGGATCCCCGAAAATAAGAATTTTATAGGATGTTCGGGCCGTCGGATGGTCCTTAACACTGGCTTAATTACCGAATTTCGAATATATGAACCGTCCATTTGCCCGATTTAATTACTCCGTCCAGCACCTTATATTCGGTGGAGCACCCGTATCAGTGTTGATAATTAGGTATTAAGGGTAGGGTGCCGGAAGGCTTCAAAACATTTTCTGGAATTAAAGTTGATAGCAAATCCCATATTTAATCGATAAATAAAATAATTACTTTCAAAAATTCCTAGAGGCGAAATTTGCAACATGACTCCCTATTTTTATTGGCTAGGGTCCAAGAATGGGGTGTCGACGTGGTATCAAAAAAATCTGAGGCGATTCTATCGAACCAATTTCGAGATCTATTTTTTGTAGAATAAAAACAAGCAGATTAAGTATATACAATTGCCATAAAAATTATATCTCGAAAATGATTCGATAGAATCGCCTCAGATTTTTTTGATACCACGTGGACACCCCATTCTTGGACCCTAGTCAATAAAAATAGGGGGTCATGTTGCAAAATTCGCCTCTAGGAATTTTCAACAGGTGGCATCTTTACAATGTAATTTTAATTCTGCTAAGTATGGAAATTGTAATCAGTATTTTTTAATTCGTGGGAAGCTGGCACCCTACTTAACGAGATAGCGTCCGTCGCGTGGACATGGACGGGCACTCGCTCTTTATACACACAGTTTCCAGTGTGTCGTTAAACTCGTTATGATCCTTATTCACGCAGAAACAGGAATCGACAAATATTTTCAGGTACATCTGCAACCCTGCTCCGAGATTCCGTCGAAAGTGACACGCTTCAACAATGGGTGGAAAGGGTTCAAAAGCGAAAGCAGTTGGGAGCCCTGCAAATGGTCCTGTTAACGTGCTGGGACAGCAATACGTCCTCAGTGAAAGGTCAGCTCTAAAGATGAAGCAGAAGTTTTGGAGCAGTTGGGGGAATGGCGACTATCAGGTCAAGGTACGGAGCACCTCTAAACTACGTAGTCAAACCCGCGCCAACTGATGGGCAGTCGTTGGAATGTACCCGGCTTCAAAAGTGTCGGTAGGTACGATTTGCCTCACTTCACGCGATATTTTCGGTTTGGTCGTTTGAGCGCAAGCTATTTGCAAAGTATCAAGGTACAACTCTTCACGTGGAGTCCTTGGTTCAACTCAACACGTGCGTAGCGCAAATCATTGGCGCACCTGCCTCGAGTCCTCCGACCACTTTTTACACGCAAAGCTCTTTTTGTTTGGATATGGTTGATGACGGACGCATAAAATTGTGCAACAGGACCTTGACGATAAAGTCTGGTTCGTTTGTGACCAAAAGTTCTGGGACCTGAACAATGAGCGATCACTTCTAGATGGCAACGGAGAAGTTGTATGCACGGCTTTGGAGAAGCTGGCGTCTGTGAGATCCACATGGCACATCTATCAGGTCGGCACAAGTGTTGGCACTTGTCTCACCGACCTGGGTTGGGAAAACGGCTTTTCATTTTCAGACAAGTGTTTGGCGTTATCAACGGACCGTTTGTTGCGAGCACAACACGACAGCCTTTTAGCTATTTGAAGAGCAACCTCCGCTGAATCTCTCATCTTTCTGCCAAATTTGTTTTGGCCATACACCCAAGTTGCAGGAGATGCGGGAGAGGCCATGCCATACCAAGATACGCGGTAGTTTGGCCCATATGTTGTGATTCATGCACTTTTTCGAGTCGCATCCTTATGTTGCGTGCATGTGCGTTCCAGAACGGGTTCCGCAAGGCAACCATTGCGAAGAAGATATTGTCAACCAAAAGTTGGGGGGAAGTATATATGGTTTATGTGTGGGACACCCCGGATACGCTCGACAAGTTCACTAAAGACAGCGACACTGAGCTAGACCCGTACCAACCCACCTTGTGTATTAGGACCAGTAAGTTATTCTCCCTGAACTCAGGCTTGCATACGCTTGCCATCCATAAACACCCCACTTGACTAAACTTGCATCCATCAAAAAGTTTTTGGCGCCAGTTTTTGGATATGAAAAATTTAAGAAGTTGCGGCCCTGTTGTCTGAGCGTTCTGCAGGTTTCACGGGATGGGGCATTGAAATGTTCACGTTGGAGGCTGGCAAGACTGAACCCACTAAGGACTCGGTCCCTTGGGCGCGCACCCAGGTATTATGGTTTTATGTATTTAGGGGACTGGTTCTGCAAGCGAAAGGGAGGTTCCCTGAAACTCAGAATGGCTCATGTCATGTGGTGTCACGTCTTTGAACTTGCAGGAAACTCACGTTAATCTCTTGCGAGGTTCACTGATATGAGATGTAGCCCTTCTTGCGTTTAGTGTTGTCTCAAGTCTGAGTCCAAGGCTCCTGACCACGTATGTACCACAATGGGTGGAAGGTCGAGTTGGGATCGGGACGCAATGTTCTCGATTCCTCCTTGTGGTACTCTTTTTTAAGCAAAGTACTTTTGGGTTCTCGGTGGGGATCGACGGCAACTTAGTGTGAGCTTATCCCATCGTATGTATGTATGCCAGGAAACGCTCTCATGGAGGGACGTTGTGCTAGATGCGGAAACCTATTTACTGGAGGTGGCCCCCAACGTGGATATCGCCTTTGCCAACATGCTCACCATGATTGTCGCTAAAGACTTGGACTGATAGGCCCCCCTATAAGAAATGTCTCGACACTTGACACTTTCGAGCCCGGCACAAAAAGGATATACGTAGTATGGACATCAGGTGAAGAGTGAGCGGAGTGGATGTTAGTTGATAAATAGACTCTCGCAACGGTTTGTGTGAAGATCATACCTTTATACTGTTCAATTTTGGCCACTCAAGTTCCAACTTACACTGGTCACATATTTTGCATTGTGGCCTTGCCATGCACGAGTGGGGGCGCAACTACGTAAATAAAAAATACGTGATGAATTGTTGAGAAACAAATGGTGAATCCTCTCTAGCAAGGTAGGGTATCGTCATTTTGTGGATCTATCATCAAATACCAATGGATAAACCGATTTCTGATAATCGAGTCACATGAATAACTATAATAAACATATCGATTGAACATGAAGAACTACACAAAGCATGATTGATTGTGAGTAATTCCGACAATCATCGACACCTATGTTTATGTATACGTAACACTCATATAATTTCGAGCCCTAAAACACGAAACATGCACGTACATTTTCAAGTGTTTTCACTTCCATATAACCTAGTGCTGATCGCTGCCATCGCTCCTTTACACTGCAAATACAATTTCGGAATTCCATTTGGCATAATTGGATGACTTTAAACCATCATCATGACCACATATGACGGCCCCTTAGCTAGTTCTATTGTCAATCGAACGGATTCATAGTGACAATGGAGCGAGAATCAGAATAAGCCAAATGCGGCTACGGGGTGCACATTACTATTAAATATTGACTTCGCGTTTTTGTGGACTTTCATCGAGGTTATGAAGCCCAAGCCGGTTATGGGGACTCGCAAATCTACTGGTGCAAGCATGGCGGCCCAAAGGACAAGGTGCGCGCCTCGTCCTTATCCGACGCCCGGAACCGGATGTCCTTGGCGCCAAGTACATCGGAGCGAATGTCTTTTGCGATAGACTTATCGCGTCGCTCATCGCAGATCGCTTGCACGAGCTTCTCCTCATACTTCTCACGAGCTGCCTTCTGACCAGCCATGTCTGATGCAGCTTGCACCGGCGGTGCTGCCACCGGCGTCGTCGGATCTGTGGGCTTGCCACGAATGTTGTCGTCCAGCCTCACTGACTTGTCAACTGAAAATAGTTGTCGCGAAGCGCCCTTCGTCTGTCTGGTGTATACCATGGCGATAGAATCCTCGAGCGAACGCTAGGGAGCACGAAGGAGAATGTGAAAGGAGCGACTCGAGAGATAACGCGCCATGAAGGCTAGCGAAGTGAGCAAATATAAGGGGAGCGAAATGTTATACCCCGCAATACTCGAGCGTGACTCCAATCAAGGGCCTTTTGTACCGCAACGGTGCCTTCTTAACAGTGATTTCACCCGAACTCCTCGTAGTCGGCTCAGCCCCTCGCCCCACCCAAGCGCGTTACATAATCTCAAGCCGCCAGCTCACAAACTCATGCACCCATAATCGCGCTCGCCCACTACGGCGAGTTTAGCCAAGAAACAGCATATCGCTGTTTCAGCTAAGTGGTGGTCCCACGACCTACTGGAATTTCCTTACAGGGAAATATCCTAACGGAAGCACTCGTATATATCTGATACGTATATATCGGGAAAATATCAAAGCCTCAAGTCAAACCCCTAAACCTGAGACTTTATGCTCTCGGGCCAACGACGCTGCCCACGTGGCGCGCTGTCGTCGTCTAGCGGTCGTCACAGTCTGACAGGGACAAATCGAGATGGCTAGAGGGGGTGTACCGGTACTACCGATCAGGGCAGCCCCAGTACAAAACTAGCAAATCTCAGCAAGGTGACATGCCTATTATGCGACAAAAAGTTCAAAACACGTCGGTGGACCGGATGTGTGACCATGCAAGTGGGGGCCACGGGATGGTGGCAACGAAAAGTGCAAGAGCGCCACCAGCAGGTTGGTAGGACACTATCCGCTTTTAAGTTTTAACCACTGAAAACGGACGCCACTATCGGATTTTGCATAATCGAAGATGCCCGTTTAGAAGCATAGAACCATAGACTATCACCTGTCACCAGAAGGACGCGCCTTAGCACGCCTGGAGCAACACTTGATTTTCTCTAGTACCGTATGCTATGAAATTTGACCAAATTTGACCCCTGTGCAATTTGCGGCAAATGCTTAGAAATGATTTTTTGGACATAATGGCTTTTAAAGTGTCACTTTGTCGGATTATCTTTTGTCACAACTCGAGTTATGGAGCACTTATATACATGCACCGATGTAGGAAAGTACAGAAATTTCAGCTTCCATTTATTTTTTATGCAAAATGCACAGGGTCGAATAAAACTTTTGTCGACGACCATATCCCATTCTTTGCGATTTTACAAATGTTGCTGGTCACGTGCTCGGATTTGTAGGGGTTGAGATGTAGATTTTCTCTAAGATTTGTTAATTTTTAAAAAATTGGCCAGCGCTTCCGCCGCAATGTAATGAAGCCGAAATCCAAGGCGTCCCCTAAATTCCGGCAGAGCGTGTGATAATTAACGGACGCGATTTAACATTGAAGTTGAAATAAGAGCCGAGAGGGCAATCGTAAGTTAATTCCCAATCATAAAAGGTTTTGGCAAGTTAAAATTCACGCCGGCCCGACCTGCGGAGGGTTAGTGCAGGCGGAAAAGGCAATTCTCAAGTAATTTTTGTTACTGCCAGTTCGATGCGCTTTTGACGGCTAATTTGAAATTTGTTGTGTCATCAGAGATTGCAGTGGTGCGTCGTTGCCAAACATAACCTAATAGATAGTTTGAAACACATATAGGGTAGAATATTCTATATATCCGTGTTTTAATACTATCGCTGTACGCAAAAATATGAGGCTCAAACGGTGATAATATGTCTGTAAAAGATATCACATATGAGAGTCTGAGAGTCTAAGTAGCTTATGCTACGTGCGCTGTGTAAGTCTGTACGAGTACGGCTATGGTGATGCTCGAGTACTCTAACACGTGGCTCGCAGTCACTATCGCTGTGACTCGCGGTCTCTGTCGCTATGACTCGCGGTCTCGAGCCGAATAATAATGCAGTCATCTGTCACATGCATCGAGGAATGTCATACAGGGGGCAGTACGGTATATCTAGTCCCCCGTGACATCTGTCATATCCGTTGCCAGTTTCGGTGTCCAGAAGTGACCAACAACTCTCGTGCTATTTAACTTGCCAGTCCGTATGTCTCTGCCTTCTAATATCACAATATTCCGAGTATGTAGCCTGCTCCAACGTTCCGACTTGCATTGACCCTCTGTCCACTGGTAATATTATTAACTCACGTCATAATATCCAGTACAGTACAGCAGGTAAACCGTAAACGACGGAAAGCTTTTCTGGACGCTGGATGCTCGCCAAAGGCCTAAAACCCTGAACTTTCCAGAACCGCAAAATAAACTCAAAATATTGGTATTTGGGGGGTCAAAACTTTTGCAAAATTTTGACTCAAAATTTTGACTCAAAATTTTGAGTCTCAAAATTTTTCAAAATTTTGAAATCAAGTCTAATCAGATCTGATCTCGTCTGGATCTCGTCGGGAGGTTCTTGACCGATATAATTATATTGTCCGATCAACAATATAATTATACTGAAAGCATTTCGGTGTTTCCATCAGTTTATATCGATTCAGCAGAATCTGATTTGGGGGTAGCTAGGGGTAGCTAGGGGAGCTCTGCGGAGCGGAGCTAAGTCAGATAAACGATTTTGAGGCCAATCTGGCTTGAAATCCTGACCTTTGGACTCATATAGGCGGGATTTGACGCCATATATGCCCTTATACTCCAAATATATCGACTATTATGACCAATTTATCTACGGGTGCTCCACGGAAAATAAGGATCCCCGAAAATAAGAATTTTATAGGATGTTCGGGCCGTCGGATGGTCCTTAACACTGGCTTAATTACCGAATTTCGAATATATGAACCGTCCATTTGCCCGATTTAATTACTCCGTCCAGCACCTTATATTCGGTGGAGCACCCGTATCAGTGTTGATAATTAGGTATTAAGGGTAGGGTGCCGGAAGGCTTCAAAACATTTTCTGGAATTAAAGTTGATAGCAAATCCCATATTTAATCGATAAATAAAATAATTACTTTCAAAAATTCCTAGAGGCGAAATTTGCAACATGACTCCCTATTTTTATTGGCTAGGGTCCAAGAATGGGGTGTCGACGTGGTATCAAAAAAATCTGAGGCGATTCTATCGAACCAATTTCGAGATCTATTTTTTGTAGAATAAAAACAAGCATATACAATTGCCATAATTAAGTATATACAATTGCCATAAAAATTATATCTCGAAAATGATTCGATAGAATCGCCTCAGATTTTTTTGATACCACGTGGACACCCCATTCTTGGACCCTAGTCAATAAAAATAGGGGGTCATGTTGCAAAATTCGCCTCTAGGAATTTTCAACAGGTGGCATCTTTACAATGTAATTTTAATTCTGCTAAGTATGGAAATTGTAATCAGTATTTTTTAATTCGTGGGAAGCTGGCACCCTACTTAACGAGATAGCGTCCGTCGCGTGGACGGGCACTCGCTCTTTATACACACAGTTTCCAGTGTGTCGTTAAACTCGTTATGATCCTTATTCACGCAGAAACAGGAATCGACAAATATTTTCAGGTACATCTGCAACCCTGCTCCGAGATTCCGTCGAAAGTGACACGCTTCAACAATGGGTGGAAAGGGTTCAAAAGCGAAAGCAGTTGGGAGCCCTGCAAATGGTCCTGTTAACGTGCTGGGACAGCAATACGTCCTCAGTGAAAGGTCAGCTCTAAAGATGAAGCAGAAGTTTTGGAGCAGTTGGGGGAATGGCGACTATCAGGTCAAGGTACGGAGCACCTCTAAACTACGTAGTCAAACCCGCGCCAACTGATGGGCAGTCGTTGGAATGTACCCGGCTTCAAAAGTGTCGGTAGGTACGATTTGCCTCACTTCACGCGATATTTTCGGTTTGGTCGTTTGAGCGCAAGCTATTTGCAAAGTATCAAGGTACAACTCTTCACGTGGAGTCCTTGGTTCAACTCAACACGTGCGTAGCGCAAATCATTGGCGCACCTGCCTCGAGTCCTCCGACCACTTTTTACACGCAAAGCTCTTTTTGTTTGGATATGGTTGATGACGGACGCATAAAATTGTGCAACAGGACCTTGACGATAAAGTCTGGTTCGTTTGTGACCAAAAGTTCTGGGACCTGAACAATGAGCGATCACTTCTAGATGGCAACGGAGAAGTTGTATGCACGGCTTTGGAGAAGCTGGCGTCTGTGAGATCCACATGGCACATCTATCAGGTCGGCACAAGTGTTGGCACTTGTCTCACCGACCTGGGTTGGGAAAACGGCTTTTCATTTTCAGACAAGTGTTTGGCGTTATCAACGGACCGTTTGTTGCGAGCACAACACGACAGCCTTTTAGCTATTTGAAGAGCAACCTCCGCTGAATCTCTCATCTTTCTGCCAAATTTGTTTTGGCCATACACCCAAGTTGCAGGAGATGCGGGAGAGGCCATGCCATACCATGATACGCGGTAGTTTGGCCCATATGTTGTGATTCATGCACTTTTTCGAGTCGCATCCTTATGTTGCGTGCATGTGCGTTCCAGAACGGGTTCCGCAAGGCAACCATTGCGAAGAAGATATTGTCAACCAAAAGTTGGGGGGAAGTATATATGGTTTATGTGTGGGACACCCCGGATACGCTCGACAAGTTCACTAAAGACAGCGACACTGAGCTAGACCCGTACCAACCCACCTTGTGTGTTAGGACCAGTAAGTTATTCTCCCTGAACTCAGGCTTGCATACGCTTGCCATCCATAAACACCCCACTTGACTAAACTTGCATCCATCAAAAAGTTTTTGGCGCCAGTTTTTGGATATGAAAAATTTAAGAAGTTGCGGCCCTGTTGTCTGAGCGTTCTGCAGGTTTCACGGGATGGGGCATTGAAATGTTCACGTTGGAGGCTGGCAAGACTGAACCCACTAAGGACTCGGTCCCTTGGGCGCGCACCCAGGTATTATGGTTTTATGTATTTAGGGGACTGGTTCTGCAAGCGAAAGGGAGGTTCCCTGAAACTCAGAATGGCTCATGTCATGTGGTGTCACGTCTTTGAACTTGCAGGAAACTCACGTTAATCTCTTGCGAGGTTCACTGATATGAGATGTAGCCCTTCTTGCGTTTAGTGTTGTCTCAAGTCTGAGTCCAAGGCTCCTGACCACGTATGTACCACAATGGGTGGAAGGTCGAGTTGGGATCGGGACGCAATGTTCTCGATTCCTCCTTGTGGTACTCTTTTTTAAGCAAAGTACTTTTGGGTTCTCGGTGGGGATCGACGGCAACTTAGTGTGAGCTTATCCCATCGTATGTATGTATGCCAGGAAACGCTCTCATGGAGGGACGTTGTGCTAGATGCGGAAACCTATTTACTGGAGGTGGCCCCCAACGTGGATATCGCCTTTGCCAACATGCTCACCATGATTGTCGCTAAAGACTTGGACTGATAGGCCCCCCTATAAGAAATGTCTCGACACTTGACACTTTCGAGCCCGGCACAAAAAGGATATACGTAGTATGGACATCAGGTGAAGAGTGAGCGGAGTGGATGTTAGTTGATAAATAGACTCTCGCAACGGTTTGTGTGAAGATCATACCTTTATACTGTTCAATTTTGGCCACTCAAGTTCCAACTTACACTGGTCACATATTTTGCATTGTGGCCTTGCCATGCACGAGTGGGGGCGCAACTACGTAAATAAAAAATACGTGATGAATTGTTGAGAAACAAATGGTGAATCCTCTCTAGCAAGGTAGGGTATCGTCATTTTGTGGATCTATCATCAAATACCAATGGATAAACCGATTTCTGATAATCGAGTCACATGAATAACTATAATAAACATATCGATTGAACATGAAGAACTACACAAAGCATGATTGATTGTGAGTAATTCCGACAATCATCGACACCTATGTTTATGTATACGTAACACTCATATAATTTCGAGCCCTAAAACACGAAACATGCACGTACATTTTCAAGTGTTTTCACTTCCATATAACCTAGTGCTGATCGCTGCCATCGCTCCTTTACACTGCAAATACAATTTCGGAATTCCATTTGGCATAATTGGATGACTTTAAACCATCATCATGACCACATATGACGGCCCCTTAGCTAGTTCTATTGTCAATCGAACGGATTCATAGTGACAATGGAGCGAGAATCAGAATAAGCCAAATGCGGCTACGGGGTGCACATTACTATTAAATATTGACTTCGCGTTTTTGTGGACTTTCATCGAGGTTATGAAGCCCAAGCCGGTTATGGGGACTCGCAAATCTACTGGTGCAAGCATGGCGGCCCAAAGGACAAGGTGCGCGCCTCGTCCTTATCCGACGCCCGGAACCGGATGTCCTTGGCGCCAAGTACATCGGAGCGAATGTCTTTTGCGATAGACTTATCGCGTCGCTCATCGCAGATCGCTTGCACGAGCTTCTCCTCATACTTCTCACGAGCTGCCTTCTGACCAGCCATGTCTGATGCAGCTTGCACCGGCGGTGCTGCCACCGGCGTCGTCGGATCTGTGGGCTTGCCACGAATGTTGTCGTCCAGCCTCACTGACTTGTCAACTGAAAATAGTTGTCGCGAAGCGCCCTTCGTCTGTCTGGTGTATACCATGGCGATAGAATCCTCGAGCGAACGCTAGGGAGCACGAAGGAGAATGTGAAAGGAGCGACTCGAGAGATAACGCGCCATGAAGGCTAGCGAAGTGAGCAAATATAAGGGGAGCGAAATGTTATACCCCGCAATACTCGAGCGTGACTCCAATCAAGGGCCTTTTGTACCGCAACGGTGCCTTCTTAACAGTGATTTCACCCGAACTCCTCGTAGTCGGCTCAGCCCCTCGCCCCACCCAAGCGCGTTACATAATCTCAAGCCGCCAGCTCACAAACTCATGCACCCATAATCGCGCTCGCCCACTACGGCGAGTTTAGCCAAGAAACAGCATATCGCTGTTTCAGCTAAGTGGTGGTCCCACGACCTACTGGAATTTCCTTACAGGGAAATATCCTAACGGAAGCACTCGTATATATCTGATACGTATATATCGGGAAAATATCAAAGCCTCAAGTCAAACCCCTAAACCTGAGACTTTATGCTCTCGGGCCAACGACGCTGCCCACGTGGCGCGCTGTCGTCGTCTAGCGGTCGTCACAGTCTGACAGGGACAAATCGAGATGGCTAGAGGGGGGGCTGTACCGGTACTACCGATCAGGGCAGCCCCAGTACAAAACTAGCAAATCTCAGCAAGGTGACATGCCTATTATGCGACAAAAAGTTCAAAACACGTCGGTGGACCGGATGTGTGACCATCGGCAAGTGGGGGCCACGGGATGGTGGCAACGAAAAGTGCAAGAGCGCCACCAGCAGGTTGGTAGGACACTATCCGCTTTTAAGTTTTAACCACTGAAAACGGACGCCACTATCGGATTTTGCATAATCGAAGATGCCCGTTTAGAAGCATAGAACCATAGACTATCACCTGTCACCAGAAGGACGCGCCTTAGCACGCCTGGAGCAACACTTGATTTTCTCTAGTACCGTATGCTATGAAATTTGACCAAATTTGACCCCTGTGCAATTTGCGGCAAATGCTTAGAAATGATTTTTTGGACATAATGGCTTTTAAAGTGTCACTTTGTCGGATTATCTTTTGTCACAACTCGAGTTATGGAGCACTTATATACATGCACCGATGTAGGAAAGTACAGAAATTTCAGCTTCCATTTATTTTTTATGCAAAATGCACAGGGTCGAATAAAACTTTTGTCGACGACCATATCCCATTCTTTGCGATTTTACAAATGTTGCTGGTCACGTGCTCGGATTATACAACAAATAATATCCAGGTGGGCAGTGAGATTTTGAGAACTGTTGCCAAAAATTAGGATTTTTCATACATTTTACTTTGTCGACTAACGTGCATGCATCGTGAGACAGGTCGACACCTGAATATATATTGCGTCAAGTCACCTAAATATATGACACAGCTTTAGATGGTCACGCCGTCGGTTTATTGGGGGCGGGGTTTGCAGTATGCATGATGAAAGGTGCACTACCTGTTGACATTTGGGTCCGTATTTTGGGGGACAACTTAGGGTTTCATATGTAACAGCTACATGTTTCGATC
This sequence comes from Cymbomonas tetramitiformis, assembly GCA_001247695.2. Lineage (NCBI taxonomy): Eukaryota > Viridiplantae > Chlorophyta > Pyramimonadophyceae > Pyramimonadales > Pyramimonadaceae > Cymbomonas > Cymbomonas tetramitiformis. Next base: position 12,530 of record LGRX02026099.1, on the reverse strand, counting down.
TACATGTCCCAGGAAAGAGAGGGCTATGGTACCCTGCAGTCAAAATACACTTTTTTACGTACTTGGCATGAGAGCTTTTGCAAAACACTTGGCGGCATAGACCTTTGAGGCGTACACACGGTGAAAGCGTGCCGGAGGGTATGTAGGTATGGCATTGAGTATATGAGTGCGCTGAGCGGTGCACCTACTATGCAACACAATGCGATGGGCAGTGAAAATGAAGTGTCGTATTACTATATTGAACTATTTTGCACAGAATTGCAACAGAGGTGGTGTTAATGCTTTTCAATCGATCACACACGAAGTTAGCAAAACCCGTCCTTGCTTTGCTCTCCGCTTTTCTGCAGTGGTAACCTTGGAGCTAGTCATGACCATGTTTGCACACCGCACTGGTTTGCCGTTGTAATCAGTAATGAACGGATGGCTGCGGGTGGTGCGAGTGCGTCCTCGGCTTCGGTTACTTCGATATACCAATGATTATATTTCCAGGTCTTCTTCATGAAGGCACCGTGTGCGCGTTCATGGAATCCACGGCGCACTGCACCTTCACCGCTTGTATTGATGTATGCCACGGCTGCAGATACTGGTGTAATGTTGATACACCCATTCCACACCCATTGAACAATTGACAACACTAACACAGGGGCACCCCACATAAGATCAGGCCCTGGAACACATCAGGATGGTATCAGCCACCCGTATGTATATATATATATATATTGGGTGCCCCTGTATCCCTGTGTTGTGATGACCTATAATATGGTACGTGACACTCCAGGGAGTAAACACAATATATATATATATATATATATGTGTGTGTGACATTGGAGGCAGAGAGTATACATATATATTATTGTATCACCTGCAACGCTTCTGCCTCTTCAAAAGTCTAGGGTCCAAATACCTTATACGCATTTGCATCTTGCAGATGCACGAGTCGATTTTTGAGTTTTGGAGAGGTGATATGAGGTGACTGGTGTACCCACAGTGACCCACCGTCGTGAGTGATGAAGAGGGCCCGAACCTCTGGGTACTGAGGGTAAGAGGGCTCTGGTCCTCGGTCGGGGTCACCGGAAAGGTCTGGGGGTGGGTCATCAGGGGGACCTGGGGGCGAATTCCTTGGGCTGGGGACTCTGCGCTCTGAATCAGGGTCGCCACCACCGTGCACCACTGACTCCATCGATTGTCGCCGGCGAGCCACCATCATGTTGAGAGGACCTTGAGTGGGAGGCTCGGCGGGGGCCGCTCCAGCGACAGTCAGAGACTCTGGGGGGTTCTCGCTGTCTGCAGCGTCCGCCTCGAGGGCCTGGTCCGCCGCCAGGGCTCCCTGTGCACTGCTCTGAGGGTCGCCTGATGAAGGGGTTTCTGCAGATGCAGCTGCGCCTGACGGGGCGAGTCCTCTTGAGAGCATCGCGGAGAGGTCCAGGGCTTGTACTGTCGCAAGGACCTCCCTGCGAATGTGCTCGCTTCGGCTGCTTGCGTCCGAGTCGGACCCGGACCTGCGGGCAGCTCTCCGCCTGCGCTCTGCCCGCGTAAGCGTGCCCCGGCTGCCCCTGGACCCCGTGCTGGTGCGGCTGACATCCGTGCCGGACTCGGGGTCAGAGTGCTCTGGTGAGCGGCTCAGGCTTGGGATGTGCCTGCCGTGCGTCGCAGGGCCCGAGGATTCCCTTCGGGAGCGTCGACGCCTGCGGGCCTCTGGGTCAGCTGCCACCGCGGGGAGATGGCGTACCAAGAGTGAAGCCCCGCTCGGAGCGCCCTGTCGGAATCCGCCATCAGGAGGTGCCTGCAGAGGGTCTGGTAGGATCGCGGCACCAATGCTGATGAAGGGCGGCTGCGGTGAGGGATCCGCCGTAGGGTCGTACAGCATCGAGGTGGCTGGTACCAGCTGTTGCGGCCGTGGCTGCTGCTGTTGCTGCTGCTGTAACTGTTGCTGCTGGAACTGCTGCTGCTGTAGCTGCTGCATTGGTTCCAGCGGTTGTTGTTGTTGTGGCCACTGTTGCTGATGTTGCTGGTACGCAAGCCACTGCTGCTTGTTGTTGCAGCTGTTGTTGGAACGGCGTGGGGTACGAGCCCATGGGGTGATGAGTCCCCAGTGTAAATGGCACCGGGGACACTCCCCCAGCGAGGGGCGCTGATTGGGGGAGTACCCAGTTGGAACCGTTCCATACGGCCTGTGCGGGGGAGCCATCGGGCATGGTGTATGGGCGTGGCACCGCGGTATAGGGCATGGTGGTGCCCGGGAGTGGGAAGGGGTAAGTGGAAGCGTATGTGGTGGGGGATGGAAAGGTGAGGGGTGAGAATAGTGGGGGGCGTAGCGGCTCTGCACTGACCCCCATGCTGGAAAGAGACTCTGATGTATGCTGTGACATGTTAACTGCTGAGCTGATCAGATCGAAGACTGGGTGTGGCAAAAGCCACAGGTGAGCAGAAGGTAGGGTCTGCTCGCCTTTTATTTATTCTTCGGTGTCGCTTTCGTGAGGGGGGGAAGGAGGAAGATAAGGTGGGGGGCTATCGTCTGGAGACGGAGGGACGCCGGATATGGTTGGAGTCGCAGGGGGAGACGGAGGAGCTGGCGCTAGGGTCTGGCCAGGAAGCAATGGATCGTATGGGTCCGGCCAGTTGAAGAAGTACCCTTGGTAATACCACTCACGGAAGTAGTTCGCTGGTGGGATAGCCAGGGTGTACGTTGTGCGGGCGCTCAGCTGTCTTCAGCTTCGTCGTCAGAGGAGGAAAGGGAAGGAGGAAGGGGGCCCTCTGGGGAGTTGTCAAAGGCGCCTGCAGGTGGGAAGGTAAGGTCCGGATGAAATAACCACTTCAGCGGTCCCTGTTTCCACCACGCTCTTCTGTACCCTTGTGGGGGAACTGACATACACTGGCGTACTCAAAATTTCGCCAGGGCTCCGCGACACAGTTTTCAAGTGCTCAGGTACGCAGACAGAGGTCAAGAAACTGCAGATGGAGGTATGTGAGGTCCGACCAAAAGGCTCAGCAAGGTCCCAGAAGGTAGCCGGGCTCCGTATGTTCCAGAAATATTCCAACCAGAGCGCTGCCAGAGAGTGCCAGAGAGTGCCAGAGGTGCTGTCCAGAAACCACTAAAAGCGCTATTTTGGAGGGCTTTCCCGACTACTGATGGCCGTGAGGGCGGTGTTGGGGGGTTCTGGGCTGTTCTATGGGGTCTGGGGGAAGGGTTTTTGGTGGTGGGGACTGTTGGGGAAGGTTTTGGAGTAGGCTGAAAACGGGCTAAAACTGCTGTTTTGGGCTGTTTTTGGCTGTTTTTGCTACTTTTAGGGCTCTGAAAGGTGAGCTGTGAGGTTTTTCTGGCTACTATAGACCGGGGAAACCCTTCAGGGTGCTCCCTGACGGTCGTTTGTGGCCTGGGACGGACTTTGGGTTTAAGATCGGAAAACGAATGTTTGCCTTTCCAAGCCCGTTTGAGCCCCCAGTGTTAAGGAACGGTTATACTGATATTTCGTGACGTTTGGGGACGTTGTTTGGATTCCTTCTTCGAAAAAAAAAGACGATTTATACGTAAAAATTGCGCCCAAGTTCCCCAAAGCACAACTCTCCCCCTGTAGTATACCGTGAGTTACGAGAGGTCCGTGGTTGAACGCGCGGAGACGTTCAAGGTAACGCAAAAAGATACCACATGTGCCCGTGGGCACTACGACAGATGCTCGGAATAATGTTTTTGATTGAACGTGCAAAGGTACACGAATTCGGATTTTATAATATACGGGATCAGGGCCAGATTGAGGTGCAAACGATAGTTCGGTTCCGAGTTCTGAAGGCTAAACACTTCTCAAGTGCTCTACTTATTCACTCGTCACTCGGGCTGCAGGGTCAACCACCCGGCACCCGATGTCACACCACGGCTCAACGTTCAATTCCCGATCCGATCTCATTTCTAATTCCGATTCGTCATTCTCGATTCAGATGTTACGTCGACGGACTGACACGATGACTGCCATACAGTACTGTCATACTACTGTACTGTCATACTGTCATACTGTCATACCCCCGACATCTGATATTCGATTTCATTGTCTTTCCGATCCCGATGCGAATCTGGCCATTCCCCGAGGATCTGACTAAGTGCCACGATGACCACCCCACAGTACTGTCATACTACATAGTGTATAGTGTCATAGTGTCATACTGTCATACCCCGGACATCTGGTACTCATTCTCATCGTGATTTCAAGCCCAATTTCACTGTCATCGTGTCAATCCCAGATTACTCCCGATGACACACATACAGACGCATAGACATATCGGCTCACGCTGTGCCTCCGGGCACACCCCGGGACTTCCATGCTTTTTATGTTTCTTTCACAGGTCCACCTGAGTTGCGCAAGGACGAGGAGTACAAGAGGCAGGCTCGAACCCACGAAAATCTTCGAGATAGTGGAGACCCGGATCTTTCCGGAGACTACTTGCAAGAGAGCATGCGACGGACTGGCGTCAAGTTTTTGAGCGAGTTCGCGCGATTGTTGGGGTACTTCAATATCGTGCGGGACTTTTTGCTAGATGGCATGCATGATATCATGAACCTCGTCAACCGAATTGCTACTAGCTTGCTCGGTCTTGACTTCACGGATGCAATGCGTCAGCACGCGAAAGACGACGGTGCCCACCCCACGTGGCACGCGACGACTAAAGTGAAGAATGCAAAAGGTATGTGATTTTGTACTTAGAGTGTATTTAGGAGGGACTTATCGCGTTAAGACCATACTAAGAACACTTTAAATTACAAGAGGGGATGAACTGCTCTGCAGGTGAGATGGTGGAGATGTACAAGATGACGCACGGTCATTTCGCGATCCCGCCACGCCCAAAAAAGGCGTCAGCAACCTTGCGTTCGCTGGAGACCGCTCGTAAATGGATTGGCGTTATGAGGCCGACGAGAAGTTGGGGACAAGGGCACAAACGAGTGTTACGAACCATCGGCGACAAGAAAGCCGCCAAGCACATTCGGGCCCATGATGCCTTGAAGCTCATACAAAACTCAACAATGTCGACACTCAGCGCTTGGCCACGGGATGATGGACATCCAAGAAATGACTTAGCAAAGCTGGTGGGCAGGATAACCTTGATCGTGCGCGAGCTCACGACCGAACAAGTGAAACCTGAGGTAAACAATAACATGAGTTTAGTGTATGTTTAGTACACATTTGACAACTTAAGTACGTACTAAAGAACCGATTTGTGTTTGTAGCAGGACATGGAGCTGCTGGCAAACGAAATTAGGCTGTTTTTTTCAAGACTTTGAGTCCAGCGGTGCGGCGTATGCGTGGTCTGTGATCAACACTCACATGTTTTCTCACATGGTCGGGCAACTTCAAAGGTATGGCCCAATGCGGGAGGTATGGATGTACGCCTTCGAGTCCTTTAATGGTTTCCTCAAAAGGATCGCGAAGAACAACGCCTTCCCCGTGCAAAACATCATGTTCAACGTGAAGCGGGCAAAGGTTTTGCGTCTTGTGCGCGGGCTGATGCTCCACTTGAAGCGGGCGGGCAACACTCCGCGGCCGGTGGCTCCGATTACGATGGGGCGTCGTCCGGGTATTCGCGTCGATGTTTCGTCCGAGGGAAAACGTGTTGTCCTAAAAGACGACGACATCAAGGACTTGAGGGTTTGGATGTAGACTGCAATTCCTGCTTATGCGAAGCTCAGGGAGAAATGGGAAAGATATGTGAATGAGGCGCGCAGGTGCGTGGAGTAGACACGCCCACACAGTACGTGCTTATTGATTTAGTATACCGTTAAGGTACACAAAATGCATAAAGGGTATCTTAGGGTACCCTTTAGAGCACTAACAACGTTATTTCTTGTGGATGCACAGCTGGAACCGCAAGGTTCGAAGTATTCCCAAGACACGCCGAGGTAAATACGCGCAGGCTTTAGGAAAACCCGAACACATTGACGAGCCAATTTTTGGAGCGTATACAGATCCCACAGTATGGCTGGGTCGAAAGTTCACGGAGTACGAGTCGTTGCTCATGGTCGGGCCGAACCCGGTTTGCCGAAGCTTTTCCTACGTGACCATCGGTGATGGCTTTTACCGCACTGCTGGGAGTGATCGCAACAAGAGCACCTTACATAGCTATTTCCGGACTTTCTTCATTAATGAGCAGTTGGATAAAGATGGAAGGGTGATCCTGAACAAGAAGGGTTTGCCTAAAACCAAGGAAGTTGACAGGTGCGTCCTCCCAAATCGGAATAATATGCCTTTAGTGCATAAACTATACCGCTTAATGTACCACGTTCGACCTATCTACAGGCATGAAACATGCTGCTGGCTGAGAGTGATCGCGATAATATCAACATATACAGCTACTTTCGGGCTTTCTTCGTGAACGAATGTGTGGGTGAAGGTGGAAAGGTGATCCTGAAACAAAAATGGTGTGACGAAGCCACCGGGTATGTGAGTGCTTACCGAATGAAGATAGTTAGTCTGTGGATATAGCGCATAAAGTGCTGTACTTAATGCACTATGTTCCAACTAATTGCGTATCAAACATGGTGGCGGTATGCAGGCACGGCCGCATTGCAAACATTCTGCGGGTGGAGATCGCGGGACGGCTGTGCATCTTATTGAGAGTCAACTGGCTGGCAAAGCCAACCGAACAACAAATCAAGGCCTACCGTCAGAGGAACTCGATTCTCGGGCCGGACGATGTGACTAAGACGGTGTACACCTTCAACCCGCACCGTGACCCAGCGGCTTTCGAGAAGAAAACCGAGCCTTTCATCTTAGCCAACAAAGTTGAACAGCAGGTCGTCGTTATACCACATCCGTGCATGGAGACCGCGGTCATTCTTGACCCCACGGCTGACTTTTTTGAATGCCTAAAGCCATCACTTGACTCTGACGACAACTAGGATGACAACGAGGACTGAACTGATGTTTCGATCGACGGGATTCTAGGCCGTGGACGGTCCCTCGGCATATTGCGTTGTGTGATTTCGTGGAACACACAGCATGTGCAGTGGTTGCGTACTTTACGCGCATATACCGCTGTAGTACACGTTTAACATGTTGATTAATATATGGTTAACACATTAACGTGTGATTATTATAGTGTACTAACGAGCATACTAACGACATGCTAACGTAGCACATTCCCAAAGCAATTTAGCCCCAAATATCAGCTCCTTCAAACAGCGGCATACCCCCTTAACTAATGTCCAGTTCGCCATCCAATCACCTTAGAACATCATTGAAGTGCATTTGGACCCCATCCATGATCCACTGCGCACCACGCCACGAGTCTGACACCCACTCCCACACTTAAGGAGACTGGGAGTTAGTATGCCGTTAACATACTAACGTGTAATTGCCACAGTGTACTAACGAGCATACTAACGACATGCTAACGTAGCACATTCCCAAAACAATTTAGCCCCAATATCAGCTTCTTCAAACAGCGTCATACTTCCTTAACCAGTGCCAAGTTCGCCATCCAATCACCTTCGAACATCATGCAAGTGCAGTTGGACCCCATCCATGACCCACTACGCACCACACCACGAGTCCACCAACTCCCACACTTAACCCCTATGGAGCGGTTTGTACCGTATACGGTACAACCACTTCAACCTCTAAGCTTGGATTCATTTCTCAGCCCGATAGCACTTGTCGGAATCGGCCATACACGCTTCGCACACCCGTTGCAATAGGTATATCTAATACTCAACAATTTATTCTACACATAATTATACTTAGTATATATATCTCACCCAAGGGCAATTTTGTTGTAGTTAAATCCCCAAAGTTGCTTATGTCTAGGCATGAAATTTGGGTCAAAAGTATCTTAAAGTGTGCAAAATCGAGGTGTAGATGCCATTCATCGACAAGGATTTGTTGGTTCAGTGACCACTATCATATAAAATGACCATGCACCTCATATGGGCAATACTTACTTTCCCAACAGTCGATTTCCCCCGAAAACACACAATATGGCCTTAAGTATGGAAAACATTTGACAAATGATGTTTTTTCGTTGTTTTTTTGGGTGTTTTTTCACCTTATTGCTTGAATATTTCGATGTATTGGTGCGTTTAACTACAGCCACCATTACCAATTTCAAGGCATTAGTAAAGGCGATTGTTTTATGGTCGAGGGGCGACCTAATACTCGAATGAGCGGTTGTGAGAACTGATGTTCGACACTTTTGATTCCTGGAAAACGTGTTTTGTGGCTTGTATATCACCGATATATCGTTGTATATATAATGCGATCATGTATTTTATATATCAAAATCAAATTATAGGAGTTATGGAACATGTAACGAATCACCCACACTTACCAAGGTACCATATACCGTGAAAACGGCACATTTGTGAAACTAGTGCTTTTGGCAAAAAATTCCATCCGCTCCATAGGGGTTAGGGCTGTTCCATTTATTGTCCTATGGGGGGGGGTGGAAGGCACGTTGCTTGAACCCCCTCCCCCCCTGAGGACAACCATGCATACCGACCCCCCCTACCCTGAGGACACGATCACCGGAGCCCCTCCTCCCCCCTCCGGACACGCAAATTATGCAGACTTCATTTCACTTTTATTATCGAAGTCGGAACTAACCGCAACCATGGGACATTCAAGGTTAATATATTTGTTGTGCGTAATAATCTTGATGGCGCTACATCCACATACGTCGATATGCATCTTTCCGCATGACGACGACGCGGGAGGGATGTGATACTTACACACGGGTACATACGTGTAATGCTCTACTCCGGCATGCTGAAACACTTATTCGTGTAGACTTTACATACACACCAATTTTGGTTGAAATTGCTATAAAGTAATAGGATTGACATAATGCTTGATGCACATTTACGCTTACATATGCAAACAACAACTAAAAGCATTGGAGACATCATTTACAGACTCGCACCTATACGGCATGGAGGTTGTGTGTGTCTCGGGCGCTCGCCCACCAACCAACCAGTGCTTCATATGTATATATATATTCAATGCTTCATTACTTCATATCCAAATCAATGATAAGATATCTCAAAGACGGGTGGATCTCTATTGCGGTCGCGAAAAATGCTGACTGCGCTGTTTGATAAAAGCACAGTGCAATTGGGTTACCATTCAAAAAAACAAGAACGGGCTTACTATGGGGAACAAGTAATTTGATGAGGCACTCACGTGAAGCCTTGGTAACAAGCTGCTTGGCGAAGTCCGCTTGCCCAACGTTGAGAAAAACCCGCCGCGTCGCCATGGTGGAAAATATAGCTCTAAGTTCTTCCTTGTTTAATAGGACGTCGACGAATTAAAAAGAAAATGCCCGGTAAATACATTGGGGGTTTGGACCTCAAGCCGAAAGCCCCCCCTCCCCCCCTTTCTCGAACATAACGGCCCAAAGCCCCCACTCTAAGCCAAAACGATTGAAAAAGCCCTTAAGCCCCCCCCCCGCGGACGGGCTTGCATTTTCTTCACGAATCATTATATAAATCCGCGCCAGCGCCCCGCGCCAGCGCCCCGCGCCAGCGCCCCGCGCCAGCGCCCCGCGCCAGCGCCCCGCGCCAGCGCCCCGCGCCGCGCCCCGCGCCCGAGCGCCGCGCCAGCGCCCGCGCGCCCCGCGCCGAGCGCCCCGCGCCAGCGCGCGCCCGCGCCAGCGCCCGCGCCGGCGCCCAGCGCCGGCGCCCGCGCGCCAGCGCCCCGCGCCAGCGCCCGGCGCCCAGCGCCCGCGCCGCGCGCCCGCAGCGCGCGCCCGCGCGCCCCGCGCCCGACGCCCCGCGCCGGCGCCCAGCGCCAGCGCAGCCCAGCCGGCGCCCGCGCCAGCGCCCGCGCCCAGCGCCCGCGCCCGAGCGCCCCGCGCCAGCGCCCCGCGCCAGCGCCCCGCGCCATGAGCTTGCGTGTGAGCTTCGATCATCAATGTGGTTACATGTTACCGGATTCTTTCGACCCTCCGGACAGGTTGAGGTTCTACCTGTAACGTCAAACATGTCCGCAGGGTGCCTCCGTAACTCATGGAGACAGTGACTTTAGCCCCCCCACTGTAAGGGGGTGGCAGTCCTGTCTGCCTGTGTCACCCCTCGACCCGCGGTGCCGTCTTGCCTGGCACGGTCATGCTCAGCTCAGAGAATAAAACACTCTCAGTATATTATTCAATTATCTTCGCACTGTGAAACCCGAGGCACCCGCCTGACAGCTTGCTCTAGGTTTCTGTGAGATATATATATCCGCCCGACTCTGTCAATCATATATATATATATATCACTGTTTCCATCAGGTTATCGGTTCACCACTTAGTGGGTGTTTCGATTTTCGCTGCTCTGAGATCCCGCGGAACAAGCGGCCGCTTGCAGCGAATCCAGCTGCTTGCACGAGCTGAGCGCATTGCCAGCTTATCCACCACCAGCCGCGTGTTTTTTTACGGCACCGGCCCTTTTCCTCGAGCGGAGCCAGCTCCCGGAATTCGTGCAGCATTCGCACTACCGACCAACCAACATTCCACGCTACGTTCTTCCAGACATGAGCGCGGACCGCATCTCCCTCGGCAGCCGCCTTCGCGCTGCGAGGGAATCACCTGGAGGGCATTCCTCCGCCAGCCCCAATTCATCGGCTAGCCCTGACCGTGGCGGCTCTGCGGACCCGATTGTGCGCATGTCACAGTTGACCGCCAAGCCGACCCCAGTCTCTCGGGCGGCCACCTCTGCTGAGTTCCACGCTGACCCCACGGTTTGGGTGTCCACGCCTGTGAAGCCCTCCCAGCGTACGGAATTCGCGGACAAAATCGATTACGCCTTCTCCTACGGCGAGGAGTTGGCCAAGCTCCTTCGGACCCATGGCTTCAAGAGCTCCGTTGGCCTTACTCTTGATGGACCCGATGCTGAGTCGGACTTCGCGGTCTTGCTCGCCAACATGAACCATGTTTTCGGACCTATATCTCGTGACGACGTCGCCAAGCTTCTGGATCTGGACCACGAGTACACGGACTACCACATCGTCCTCAACGAGCTCATGTACGCCGTCCTCCCCACGGTTCTCCGCTCCACCGCCCTCACCCTGTATGAGGAGTCCGTGGAGTTCCATCCCCGCGATGGCCGCTGCGCATTGCAGCGCCTTCGTTTCCATGTGGAGGGCATCGGGGATCCCGACGAGCATCGCTTCTGGGTCCGCCTCAGGGCGACCATTCTCGACGAGACCGTCGACCCCGCGCCGCAGCTTGCTGCCTTCCGCACGCTGGCCGACAAGAACAAAAAGGTGAACCCGCAGTACAGCGACTCCAACATGGTGTCCGACCTCTACAGTGTCCTTCGTGCCTCTGCGGCCGTCTCCCCCCACGTCGCGCCACTTTACCTGGTGGTGTTACGCGACCTTGGGGCCAACGTCCCCTTCACCTTCGCCGCCCTCGCCTTGCGCATCTCCAAGGTCTTCCGCGACGAATTCCCCTTGGCCCGCCTCTCCGCGCCTTCCCCTCCGACATCTGGTGGTGCTGGGCGCGGTGGTGCTGGCGGCGGTGGTGGCAAGGGCGGTGGCGGCAGTGGTGGCGGTGGCAAGCCCACCGTCGGCTCCATGCATGCTCTCGGCTGGAAGAAGTTGGCGCCCCCCGTCGGTGAGTGGAAGCCCGTGAGGAATGCCCGCTACCTGCAGTGGGAGGGCACCGGGCTCGTGTGTGTCACCTGCTTCCGCCTGTGGGCGGTGACCACGGGCCACCTTGACACCGAGGGTGTGTGTCCCTACTCTTGTGCGGCATCCTTCGCTCCGGGGCGGGCGCCCGCAACCGCCCCCGCGGCGGCCCCTCCTCCTCCGATGTCGGCGTGGCCGCCTGCGCCACCGCCGGCGCCCCGTGCCAACTCTTTGCAGGCATTGGAGCCCCCGCCGCTGGACGACTCCACTCAGCCGGGTGCGGCAGCCATGTCCGTCCGATTCACGGGCGTGGGCCTCTGCGATGAGCAATCCGACGGGGTGGAGCCTGACGAGGCGCCACCGGCTTTCCATGCCGTCCACGATGACGACGACGAGGTGGATTGGCCGGCATTCCGCTCGTCTCCTGTGTGGCTTCCGTCTTTCTCCGGCGGCACATCTGCAACGGTGTCGATCACCGACGTGACACCGTCCGGTGCATCGGCAGAGAACCCTTAGAGCATCGAGACCCCTGCCCCTTAATCCTACGTAGAGCCACTGTTCTGAGTCAGCTGCTTGGCATTCTTGTTAGCTGGACATTAAAGTCCCCTGGACTTATAACATTTGTATCTCTAGGGTTTAGGGTTGGGTGCTGCCTTGGCACCTCACCTCTTCGGGGTGAGGTGGTGTCATGGAGACAGTGACTTTAGCCCCCCCCACTGTAAGGGGGTGGCAGTCCTGTCCACCTGTGTCACCCCTCGACCCGCGGTGCCGTCTTGCCTGGCACGGTCATCCTCAGCTCACAGAATAAAACACTCTCCGTATGTTATTCAATTATCTTCGCACTGTGAAACCCGAGGCACCCGCCTGACAGCTTGCTCTAGGTTTCTGTGAGATATATATATCCGCCCGACTCCGTCAATCATATATATATATATCACTGTT